>OV884012.1:17150661-17330010 GCA_930367205.1 Acanthosoma haemorrhoidale
GTTTTCCAGTAGACTTAACTTCATACCAGCAGCTGTTGTCAGTTTTTACTTTTGACCATGAAAATGTTCTTATGAGTTTTTTAATGGGTATCGAACTAGAACCATTTAGGTGCCTTTTCCTTAGTTATTTCATGATTCTGGACGTCACTATATATTTGCTTAAACATGAAACTTCTTTATTGTGATAAAATTACGATCTGCATTATTAGGCAATAATTAATTGTGTTAAATGTTCTCGTTCATACCATATTTACTATTTTCATTCATGCAGTATTTACTAACAGCCCAGAGACCTCCCTTATCCACATGGTTGTCACCTCCCTGACATATATATATTGACTATATATTTTATATGACTATATATTTTTTTTACCGTGTACACATAAAGTAGGTTTACTCCTTGTACTGTCTACTTGAGAGTGATATCTTCAGATGAGCTACTTAATAAAGTATACAAAAAAACCTAAAAGTGAAAAAAGGGCGTAGTAATAATCTATTTTTCACACTTGCCCAAAATTATTATTTCTACGGATAAAGTGTAAAAATGAGTTCGAGTGAAAACAGATTTTATAATTTATTAAATTCGAAGGATTTAAACATGAAAAACTTGCCCAAACACATGAAAATCCTAAGAATAGAAATATATATTTTAAATACTTCCTTAAGCACAATTTTTAGGTGGGTGTGAAACTATTCATTTTTTACTTGTTTCGAGGTAATGGTACAAATAAGCAATGCCATAAACTGTTTAATGCGTACATAATAATTCCGAAATGCCCAAACTACATCGACAAAAAACAGATAAAGTCATTTTGAGGAGTTATTCTCTTATTTGCCCACTACATATCTTCGAATTTGTTTTTCATTGACGTTTTTACTAAAAACTGTCTCCTCAATTGTGGGAAAAAGTCAACACACATATAATTGGTTAAGAAATAAATGGGTTCTTTGCTGGGACTTGCAAAGCTTAATCATGAGAGAGAAGTAGGTTAGTTAGTGGAGTTTTACTGAAGTCAAAACATTATATTTTAAATGGGTTCTTAGATGTGACTTGCAAAGCTTAGTCATGAGAGAGAAGTAGGTTAGTTAGTGAATTGTAAATTTACTTTATAAACGTTTGATTTTTATAACCATAGATTCGGTTATTTTTACGGAAACATATCTATGGTATTCATTATTTATTTTATACTATACAAAAAAATTGGTTTCCAAGTCCATACTATTACTTGTACGACTTATCAGGAATAGGAATTGGTTGGACGTTTATGCTAGAAAATATAAATGAAGACTAGAAGAAAGTATAGTTTATTTAGACCCCCGGTCCGTGGAGACCCCAGGCATAAAACTGTGACCAAGTGAGACGGACGCAATTGAAAATCAGCATCCGGGAGCACTATTAGGGATGCGAGGCCGCAGCCCACTCTGTAAAATTTAAAAGAGTTGGGTCCTGGGCCAGAAAGAAGGGAAAACAGGAAACAGGCACCTTGTTGAGGGTGTCCTGATAGGAATGTAAACGGCACCCAAACGATGCTTCTCTCTCCCTCCCTCTCTCTCCCTGCAGTAGCCTTTTTATTTATGTTTTTTTAGTAACCCTTTGTGTAGATCCGCTCACCCTTTCGTTTATCCCCTGCATACACAAGCCCTTTTCTTTGTAAAACCGTCCATTTTTATCCTATTTTCGGAATCCAGTTAGCTTATTAATGTATTTATCGGTCAAATGCAGATATAATAATAAGAATAATAAGGAAGGTATACTTTCTAGTTGGACGAATTTTAGAATCCAACCAGATGAGTAACGAAATGAAAATACTAACTAAATCTGGTTTAGGTAATTAACTATATTCATTTATTTTTTTGCTAATTGTGTTTGTTAACGATGCGTCATGTATGTATTTTTTTTGTTTATTGAATGTTTATGTACTCGCGCTAGTTGTGTAGTAAGTAAGCTAATATTACATTAACGATACAACAATAAAAAAAGTTGTACGATGTAAAATTAATTTACCAGCCCAGTGTTTAACACTATGACCCCACCACCCCTCCCGCATCGATGGCAACAGACTGTCGGGGAAAAATCAGGTTAAGTATAAGTATGTAAGTTAGTTTTAAGTTTGATCAAAAAGGTGAGACCCATCACCTTTATTGGTCAGTTCGGTCCAGTCACGTATAATTTATATCATTATACTTGTTTATTCCACGATATAATTTTTATAAAATAACAAAACCTGTATATAATGTAGCGACGCTACAGAAAATACAAGAATAATTTTTAAATAGATTCGCTTGAGGATCTATAATTGTATATAATTATTTGTAAACTTAAAGGGGCTATGGAGAAAAAAAAATTAATTCGCTTACCTTAACATCGGTGGTTCTCCTGCTGACATGATAAAGATATTTAGTGAGCAGTGAGTAATTATTTAGGATTACAACGTTTTTCTGATATCTGAGAACAAATAAACACTAAAGTCTAACTTGTACTGAGAGAACACTTATGTTGCCTAGACGAGTCGGTCTGAGTTATTTGTGAATTCACTCTAAAACTCAAAGTCACACAAAGGTACAAATAAACCCACACTTCCTCTAGATAAATTTAGTTTTATTGTAAAATCGACTTACAATAATAAATATGTGCCAGTTGTGAATAAAACTAATAATTTGTTTTTCACGACTGCTCCAGATATGTATCCTGTACTGAACACTGTTTAGATTATTGATTTTGTGTCACTAAATCTTGAGGCCACAGGACAAAATAAATTTAGACAAATATGTTTGTTGTTTTTTTTTGGAACACTTTTTGGACACTTTTGAGCTCTTCAAGGGACGAAAATGAGACCCCTCGTTATTTGGGTGCCCATTAAATGGAAGTGTCGTGTTACTAGATACTAAGCTGGGTTTCTTCAGCGTGCCTACACGGTTATGTTTGAAATCTTTTCTAATATTTAATATTCAATCATCTAGTACTTTTTTATGTTTAGTACTTTTTTTTTCGTGCTCATTATACTTTCTTTAATGACGTGTATTAAATTACTAGCATATTAAGTATTCAAGTAAATGGTTGTTAGTTGTAGTTGGATCCACTCAACCCAAATATTCCTTTATTTTTCCCTCATCCTTAATCTTATAATTAGAGAGCTAAGGGGGGGGGGGATGTATATATATATATGTATATATATTCAAGTAAATGAATGAAAATGGCTCTTAATTGTATTTATTACGATTGTTATTTGTATGGGGGGGGGGGAATCAACTTGAACTTATTTAGAAAACGTAATGAGTTTTGGTTCAGCAGCAGCAGTATAAACAGTTTTATGCCATCGTTGACTATCTTTAACGACTTTGATTTGATATTATTATATATCATGTCCCTTCATCAGCAGTAATAATTTCTGCTCAAAATAAATGGTATGTGTGACAATTACTTTGATGTCTGTTCTCTTTATATCCGTCCAAAATCTTTGTGGAATTAAGATGATTGCAGTAATAAAATGTAAGCTGTTAAAAATTCCCCAAGAATGAATGTTTTATTGCAAGGGGTAGAATAAAATCGAAGGGAAGAAATATTTAACTCGTCTCCACACCGAGAGGGTTGAAAGTTATCGAGCCGTGTTCTCATTTTTATCGCCTTCAAACCAGCACCATTAGAAGAGTTACTCTTGCTGATATCCGAAACAGCGCAGTGACTCCCATCGCAGAAGTAAATACATATATTACCCGTATCGCGATCATTGTGCTCCAGATCTCCGTCAGTGTATTTGATTTACGAGATCATTATCACAACAGTAGACTGGATTCTATACTCCATTGGGAATTTTCATGTCCTACGAGCCTTTAAATCTGCTATTTTTAGTGAAGTGGAAAACTTCTCGTTTAAAATGACCCGATGTAAAACTTGAACCATTACTTAAAGACGTGTAAAGATTGATCAGTGATAAGTAACTTAATTGACCTCACTAAAAGCTTGATACTATTTATCACCTTAACTATAGATTTAATATTAGCCATAGTTTTTCATGATAATACGAACAAGTAATAATTCAAATAAAACCTCTGAGGTTTATGCTAACAAAACATCTAATTCGATTCCCTTTTAATAATCAAAGAAATTTTAAATTCTTCAGAATAGCCATTGCATGACAGGGCTCTTACCACTTCTAACCGTTTATGAAATCAATTTAGGTTCGTTATAAACATGGAGAATTATCAGAACCTTTTTTTACTAGTAACTAGCAGTACGAGCTACGATGTGAAATTAATTCACTCACCTTAACATCGGTGGTTCTCCTCCCTACACGATTGGATATAAGGACAATGGTATTTGTAAATACTTAAAAATAGAAGTAGAAAATCCGGTTAAAAAATCAAAATTAAGAATAAGAAGGTAACAAGCCTGATGCCAACCAAACTAGTACCTCGGTGCCCCCTACAAAACATGTTTACAAGATTCAGTCGGCTTTTCCTCATCATAAAATGTAGCGTCGTAAATTTTAAAATATTAATTGATTGTCTGTTTAACTATGTAGTAAGATTTGCTTGAGTAAGTGAATGTCTTGCACGAGATGACCAGTATGCATTTTAACTGTTACAACTAAAAGTTGGTAACAATGTGGTAGGCCTTAGCTGAACTATTATGACTTACAGTTGAACATCAAACTTTTTTCAGGACCTTAAATTTTCATTACAAGAAAACTATATTTAAATTCAGTTATCTTTCTAGCTATAAACATGGCCTCTGAATGATGACCACTAATTGTGAAAGAGCAGTTCTGGCTTAATAAAAGATGAACAAAAGGGGATGGATAATAAAGAACAAAATTAAAAAAATTTAACCAATATTAAAAATCTTCAAAAACAATGATTTTGTTATTAAACCTTTAAAGTTTTGAAAGATATCAGAATCTACAACATTTTAAAATTATTTCAGACAAGAAAATCCCTTTAACTAGACCAAACAAAAATGCTAGGCAAAAGCGACTGAATATGATGTGATTTTTTGATTGGGAGTTTTCGACTCTGGGTGGCTCAATATATTGTTGTGATATTTGATATTGTAAAATTTTTTTATAAAGAATTTGAAATATAAAGGTTTAATCGATCTGTGTATCAAGAAGGCGATCAAAACAAAGGAGTGAGGGTTATAAAAAACAAGATGGCTGTTGTTGTTCTGCTGGGAACACAGCGTTAGGGTCACTCTAGTTTTTGGGTCAGCCCCTGAGATATTAGCTGAAGATTGTGAGAGTAAAAAAATTAAAAAATTTCTTTTGGTCAGTGGTTATTGACTTATAGAAGATAATTTTCACGAAAAGAAGAAGGATTAATTTTGATTAAAGATGATTGATGAGAAATGAAGAAGAAGAAGAAGCAAAGTTGTAGACAAGTATTTATATGATTAATTTAAGAAATTTTTTTTTTTTGTAATATTGAATTCCCCTTTTTGTCAGAATTATTCATTTATTAGCGGAACCTTTTAGATCTCAGATAATAAATAATAAGGTAAATATGAAAATAAAATTAAAATAAAATAAAAAAAACATAATAATATCTAAAATTGATTGGATATATAATTAGTGAGGATTAAGTAATTACTAAGGATTATAAAGTGTTTGTGATATCTGAAAAAAAACAAAAAAACACTAAAGTCTATTTTGTACTGAGAGAACACATATGTTGCCTAGACGAGTTGGTCTGAGTTACTTGTGAATTCACTCTAAAACATAAC
The DNA here is from genome assembly GCA_930367205.1 of Acanthosoma haemorrhoidale. Lineage (NCBI taxonomy): Eukaryota > Metazoa > Arthropoda > Insecta > Hemiptera > Acanthosomatidae > Acanthosoma > Acanthosoma haemorrhoidale. The sequence goes on from OV884012.1 coordinate 17,156,381, forward strand.
TCCCAGCTACATAGGTCAGTGCTCGTAGTCCCCCCCCCCCATACCTACCATACCTATATACCTACCACCCCAGGTACCCCTCGGTCACTCAAAGGTACCAATAAACAGGTAGACATTACCGGATAGCTCACTCCATTGAATCGACCCACTCTTCCAATAGATAATTTTAGTTTGGTTGTAAAATCGACTTAAAATAATAAATCTGTGGCAGTTGCGAATAAAACTAATAAGTTGTGTTACATAAAATTCGACTTGCCTTGTTTTTCAACTTATATCCTAGTAGACAGCTTATAGGCATGAAAATGTTTGGTTTACCAAAAGTTATTTAGCCAAATAGAAGAGTGTAGGAAATACGAACATGTTTCAAAACTTAAGCCACTTTGATAAGTACTGCATTCTGCGGTAGGACCTTGCTTACTGACGAAATACGAAAACTTTTGTCTTCGGACTTGGATAATACGGTGAAATTATCTTGATAAGTTATGAAACTAAATATTTGACCGCAGTCGTATCATACTATTTGTTTTTTTCGAATATTTCAATAGTTTTCGCACAATACTAATTTTCCCGGTTTTAATCTACGTACTAGCAGTAACTAGACTACTAGTGTAATTCACAGAAATATGGCCGATATATTCCTGGTTAATACAGTTAGAGATTACTTTCTATACCAATCTGTAAAACTAACCAGGTTATAATCCTTGTACGAAGGCAATTACTAAACCAGTAGGCTATATTGGACCGTTTATAATCATGAATGGGTGTGAACACCTCCGCTGCATATTAAGGCATTATAACCCTCCCGTTTCCGAACCGGTATTAAATTAGTCGGCATATTCACAGTATATGCACCGTGTTTCTGTCTTGGACGGTAATGAATCATTAATAATAACTCATTATTAACATGATTTATAATTTCCATTATTAGGTAAGCTGTAATAATAATTATACAAGGGGAGTAGTAGGCATGCCGATTTTGGTTTGGGTGTTTTTTAAATAAAAGTCCACCTATTTTTTTTTTTTTTTTTTTAGGCAACAACTTTAAAAATTACAATCTGCCTCATTGGGCAATAAGTAATTGTTATAAATGATCTGATTCATACCATATTTACAATTTTCATTCACTCGCTCATTCGTACAGTATTTACAAACAGCCCAAAGAACTCCCAGATGGTTGTTACCTCCCTCCCGTGCGAAAGAGGAAGTCCCCCACGCTCCTCCGTGAGCCACGTCACCGGATAAGAGCCAGCGGAGGCTGATGTATTTGTTATTGCAGCATTATTACTCTCAACAGGCTATACAGTCAAAAAATGCTGAACAGCGTTGCCTATACAATAAAAATATTAGCGTCTTATGCAATCAGGAGTCTTACTTCGATAGTAAGATAGGTAGTAGTTATAGGGGCACAGTTTACTAGTTAACAACCATTCTTGAAAACTAACTATACTAATAGTTTAACCTCTGCATTATACAGTCGACAAAATTCATTCGTTCTGCCCCTGAAAATGACGGTGTAGTCCTTCAAAGGTACTTGACCTTGAAAAAAAAAAAAAATAATAAAAAGCAGACAAATCTTTTACTCAAAATCTGGCAACTACTTATTTACAAAGTTATACTTAAGCCAATCTGGACATACGGAATAGAGCTATGGGGGGACAGCAAAAAAGTCGAACATCAAGCGCATCCAATCCTTTCAATCAAAAGTCCTGAAAACAATAGTAAATGCCCCCTATTACGTCACCAACAAAACCCTTCATAATGATCTTAATATACCCTACATTCTTGAACTAATCCCTTCCAAATTCATGAAATTCCATAGTAGCCTACAGTCATTGCACTGCTCCACTCATCCCTATAATCCTCCTCGGAGACTGAAACGGCAGTGGCCTCGTGACCTACTATAAATGCGCAACAGTGGGAGTCCTGGCAATGGCCAGTTTCCCCAATCATGTCCTGAGCGTATGTGGCTCTCGCGCTCTACGTCAGCCTCCACTGGCTCGTATCCGGTGACGTGGATGGTGGGGGAGCGTGGGGGACTTCCCAAGACTCCGCTTCCTCTTTCGCTTGCGAGGGAGGCAACAACCGTGTGGACTTGGGGGGCCCCTGGGCTGTTTGTAAATGTTTGTAAATATTGTATGAATGTGCGAGTGAATGATGAATTGTAAATATGGTATGAAAAAAACACTTATCTCAATTATTTATTGCCTATTAAGTAAAGGCAGATTGTAATTGTATCATAATAAAGTTGTTAACAAAATCTGGCAATAATTTTTTTCGGGAAGTGTTCACCAAGAACGTATTTCAAGTGCAATGATATAAATAAATTTCATTTTATATCATGCTTTACCCCAAAATACATTCTTGATAGATCAGTTATTGACAGTCCTCGATTAAATATTTCAAACTGTTGTGAGTAAGTAATGTTGAAAATGATACTAAGATAACTATAACAAATTAGCAGACTTTGTCTGATACTTACCAAGTGAGCTTCGGAAAATATATCTGACAAAAACCATTATTAAACACTTTAGAACATAAGAATTACGCTTCAAAGTTCTGAAGAAAATCCTTCACACAAGACAAATTAAATCAATTGAATCCGAAATTCTTTAAAACACCCCATTTTAAATATTTTTCCTACCCAATCACAAATATTAACATAAACACTCCATTATTTTTCAAATCTAGCTTTTTTACATCAATCGTTCTTTTCACCATTCCTGACTTAGCAAACACTTTGTAGATTCCCTTGAGAAGTTTGTTTATCCTAGTTACACGACCGAATATGCGTGATAATTTTGATTTAAAAATACTCATTTAAATCATTGTTATTAAATTATTAATTTTTTTTTTCAAATGTTTTAGTAATTATTTTTTTATTTTAGTTGTTACAAGTTACCAATGTTACCCCTTTTCTTTTTCAGTGGCTCCCCAGAGGCCGAAAATCGAGCACAAGTCAGCTCAGGTGCTGCCAATGAACAACGTCACCGTCCGGTCTGGAGAGAAGGCGACGGTCAAGTGCATTAGCCGCTACGGGAACCCCCCGGCCAAGCTCAAGTGGTTCTTAGGTAACTCTACCTCACATGACTCTCCATGTTAGTAGTTTACCCCTTGTTTAGCAAACTTACTATTTACAAGGGGTCTTAACCCCTAATGTTAAATGTAGACCTTTGATTATTTGGCAGGTGGTAGTAAAATTCAGCTTGTTATATTTGGAGTAACCATACGAGATTATTATATATTAGCCTTATTCCTCATGGTATGAAGTTCCTGGGCAAATAATCGTTCTTTACTTTCTTCACAGGCTTATGTGATAACTCCAGGCAAACTGTTTTAAGCTATTTTACCTTTTAGTATTCTTAGAATTTGTAAGCCATTTGTTTAACATTAAAATTCGGGTATTTAGTAAAGTAATAAGTAAAGTGGTAAGACAAATTAATTTATTTTGAAGCACTAACACTCATCCTCCTTATATCTCATATGAGATAAGTCAAAATAATCAAAATTAGCCTATGGATTGCATTGTTGTAGTTAAAAATTGTAAAAACCTATAAACATACGTAATTAGGAATATTTTCAAGACCCAAAAACATTTATTTTACAGCCTAAGCGCTTTCAAAAACCTCAAGTTGTCAATTTCAAGACAGATAACTCTCAATAAGTTAAATGTGATGAACACTAACATACGTGAATGAAATAATAATTAATTATGAACTCCCCACCAAAGAAACTTTTCACCTAGAAATTTTTCAATTCCATGAGAACATGTTTTATATTTAAAAAAAGGCTCATAAATAAAAAATATACAATTTTATCAAACAATATATTAAAATTGAATATGTGTTTAATTAAAATAAAAAATTGTTTACAAATATTAAAAAAAATCAATTTTTATTTTTTAACAAATTTTAAACTTTATAAACTTATAACGTCTGTAATAGGGATTATTGCCTCATCTGGCATTAATAACTGCTTCCATCTTTTTAAGCATATTCATGAAAATATTTAAATAAAATCTTGAAGGATGTTGTCCCACTCCTCCAATACAGACGTCTTTAGCATTTCAAGCCTAGGGGGAGGATCCCGCGACCGAACCTTCCTTTTAAGATTGTCCCACACATGTTCGATTACGGGGGGGGGGTCGAAGGTCTGGACTTCTTGCTGGTCACTCTATCTTACGGATACCTGTTGTGTTCAGGTACTTTGAAACAGATGTTACCCTATTTTCCCGGGCATTATCATGCATAATAAATGATTCAGTGGCAATGAAAGGCACGTCAGGCATAACATGACCCTGTAAAATCATCACCACATACCTAAGGATTCATAGCCCTCCTTGGACTGGCACCAACTCGGTAAGCGCCTACCAAGAAAAGCCACCCCAGAACGTAATAGAGCACCCTCAAAATGCCACAATTTTGGACACTACCGTTTGACTATACCGTTCCAGGCCATTTCCAGACTCTTTCAAGGCCATCAGGTCTGTTAAGGGCCGCTCTGGTACCATCACTGAATATGATTTTTTCCAGTCCTAGATTGGTGTTCTCTTTCAAATCTGTCCTCGGTGTTCTCCTCCTCTGGGGTAAAATGCTTGATTCTCTCATTTTTCTACTAACGGTTGACTCTGAGATTGATATCTCCCAAACACCAGAAACCAAGTTTCTAATGCAAGGAACTATTTAATTACATTTTAACAATGTAGTCATCAATGGGATTGGTAACTTTTGTACTTCTAAAATTTGGTCATCTGAACGAATCCGTACCTTCAAGGGTTTCTCCGTAAGTAATGAACACTAAGGCGGTTAGCGATGTTACGCAAAAAATTTCCTTCTTCGTGAAGAGTAACTATTCTTATCGAATTATAGCGGCTTAAACTCATCATCACACGAATAACACACAAAATAAAAAGGTTAAAAAGAAATTGATATACTTAGCAAACGAAACGTAAAAAAAAAAAAAATGCAATGGGAATTGAAATCGATCAAGAAAAACATTTAATCCTTCGTTTTTTTTTTCTACGAATAGTGAGTAACAATGAAATGAATAACCCCTAAGTTCTCTCATGTAACTAATACTATTACTATAAATAAAATAAAACGTGGTTAAGGTTCAAAAACTAAAAAAACCTTGAGATTTATAGGTGTTGCAATTTTTTAGGATGTGGAGTGAATATTATTAAACAGTATTTATTAAGGTAACTAATAATTTTATCTATTTATGCATTTATTTTTTAACCTACTCATGATTCGTTCTTATCATTTGATTTTTGATTATATCTCTTTATTTAGTAGTTTCACTTGAGTTTGGGGGATATGTTAGTAGTGCCTTGCCTGTTTTTTTGTATCCTTCCGCTGGTAATATGATTGTTAAAAATCGCTCACAGTAAAATAAAGAAAATTTTAATGGATGATGGAAAATATTATTTTCTACGAAAGTGAGAAATGTGTGGTGTTTTATTTTATGTACATGCCATTCTTAAGTTACGATAATAATAATAGTGTGGTTTGACTTTGCCCACTAATACTCAGCGTGGGAGGGTTGTTTCATCGGCGTTGTGGGTAAGACCTTGTGAGTTGATATGGACATTTCAAATCAGATTATTTTGGAAGTCAGACATACTTCCGAGCTTTATCAATAAAAAAAAATCTTTTTGGAAGGAAAGGTTCTGTTTCTAGAGTTTGTCTGTTATATGTCAATCCACAATTGGATATTGCAATGCCGATATCTGTGCAGGGGAACAAGAGCTGATCGGTAACCAGAGCAACAGCCCGGAAGCCGACAACAGACGGACCTGGGTTGCGGTGTCCGTCCTAGAGATCCACGTCGACAAGGTGCAGCACCGGAAGTTGCTCAAGTGTGCGGCCATACACGAGTCCTACCCTACTAAAGTACTTGCCATAGAGGTCCGGCTCGATGTCACCTGTGAGTAATTCGTACTTTTCAACTTTCAAATTTTTTTAAGTTTTCATTTTTTTTCTGATAATATCCTCAGTGGACCACACTAAGCATACATCTTGAGCTCTACATCAGCATAATCCTCACTTCGCAAATACTCATAAAAACTAAATAGAGAATTTAGACTTCTAAAACCACATTATCACAATAAACAGACAATATTCTTATAACCGATATAAACATACAGTTCATTCCAAATCAAGTAATCAAACTATACAGTCTGATCGGTCTATACTACGACGTAACTCTACACAATAACCTACATACGCATCACATCCAACACATAATCAGAGAACGCTACACATAACAGTGACACAAAAGAAAATACCAACACTCTCATAAAGACACCTCTACCTCACTGCCCAGTCAAGCGCAGTTGGCATAGAGACCTGATAGGGAGATAACATCAAATATGTAGATATGTCATGCCAGGTGCAGTCAAAAACATATGTTCGTTGTTTGCCAATCTGCAAAAGACGAATTGAACCAAAATTTTAAATATATGTATAGACGTACCCCATAACTTTACCCATAACATTTATTTCGTTTGAAAATGTACGTTTTATAGAAAAGATAAGCAAAATTAACACGTTTTCTGTGATAGAAATCTGTACCGCAACGTAAACAATTGTTCAGTTATGTAATTCTAAAAGTAGAATTATACTATCTAGTTTATACCTGCCTCGTGAATTCATGGAAGTCACTGGGGTTTCTTGTTATTTTTTAAGTAAGCGAACGCATTCCTCCAAGACCTCCCTCCCACTTCCCTGAACTACCCTTAGCTTTAGCCCCAGGCCTCACTTGTTCCCACACATTCAACCCAGTATGTAGTAACGTAACTCTTAATATTTGTATATACCCGTGTTTTGATTGTGCTTCATAATAAAGCTTTTATTTCTTTTCTTTTAAAAGACTCTCCTCTACAAAGATTATTTAACTGTTCGATAGACTCTTTGAGACACTTAAGCGGGGTAGTTATCCGTTATCCATTTGCACTACGCGAGCCCATGACGCTAGCTGCTGATTAGAACTTCAATCAGAGCTTTTTAGAAAGTCACTAAAGAAAAATGTGCTCTCTTCAGTGCATATTTTAGAGTGGTTTTAATCAATTCCTTTGAATACTTTCTTCCTTGCTTTTTAGACAACGTTCTATGCAATAATGATTACCACGTGTAAGAAATCACGCATGATCCTTTCATTGTTGCCTTTTTTAATTTCATATATTGAAAAATTAAACCTCAACGTCGCGCGTTTTTTTATTTCAATTAAGTATTATTCAACTATTTTTTGGAAATTTTACAATATATCAGGCTTCGGTAAATTATTAGTGTATAATTTGAAAAAAATCAGTTGTACACATTCCGGACAAAAGCTCTCACAATGTTTTACTTATTTGATATGCTTCTTAGAAGAGAAATGGAAAGTTTATCAAAAGGTAGCTTCTTAGAAACAGGCCCCGAGAGGTCCATTTGATAGCACGGTACGTATAAAATTTATCTGATTTCGTACTAGTTACCTGCAGTGCCCCAAACTCCACTGACTGCTTCCTCTGCTCCGCTTCCGTTGGGATGGCCCGTACGATAGAGGTATCATTGAATAAAGCGGTGCTAATCCTGCGAACGGTGCTGGAGAGAGAGAGAGAGAGAGAGATAGAAAGAGAGAGAGAGAGAGAGAGAGAGAGAGAGATGAATAAATGACAGAGAGGGCCCTTTGGGAAATCAGCTGTGCCAATTATTACTTGGCCCAGGTAAGGCGGATCTAATCAGGCCACTCCCACAGGGTGCATAAACACCTGCCAACTTTTCATTTCCTACCCCAACCCAATATTTTTTTTTTGCTTCTCTAGCACTGATTCTTTTTTACCTTATCCCCTCGTTTTTTTTTCTCTCTTTTTAATTTAAAGGCGGCATTGTTTTCATTTCCTTTAGCTTAGCCCTGCAGTTTACCCCTCTTTTTTCCTCCTCCCAGCTCGGATTCCTGAATTAATACCGGCCCATTATTTGATTAGCTTAACTCGGATAAAATGTTCTTCCCTTTAATCGATTCTCTTCTTTTTTTTGTATATTTATTTACTTAATTAGAAATTATTTTAACATATCACTGCGTTTTTCCAAAATATTAGTAACCATATTTACAACCCAAAAGGACATGGAACCCACACAGAGGCTGACGACACTTTGGACAAAAACATACGGAATAGAGCTATGGGGGACAGCTAAAAAAGTCTAACACTAAGCGAATCCAATCCTTTCAATCAAAAGTCCTGAGAACAATAGTAAATGCCCCTTATTACGTCAGCAACAAAACCCTACATAACAATCTTAATATACCTTACATTCTTGAACTCATCCCCTTCAAGTTCATGAAATTCCATAGTAACCTACCCAACCACCCTAATCCCCTAGCACAGTCATTATACTGTATGCTGGAATCGAATAATTGAAGGATGGGATCTAACTGAAGGAACTACAATTTATAATCTCACGTCACTGAATTCAGCATACGTAGATGGCTTCCTCACAACAGCAAGAAATCAAGGTAATCAAGAAGATTGTAATATTTATCATAGAAAGATTTTTCTGTGGAAAAAATCCCACAAGTCATCCAAAAAAAGCACAGTTGCACTCCACCACTCATCCCTATAATCCTCCTTGGAGACTAAAACGGCAGTGGCCTCGAGACTTGCTATAAGTACTTGGCAATAGCCAGTTTCGCCAATCATGTCCTGAGCGACTGTGGCTCTTGCGCTCTTTGTCAGCGACTACTAGCTCGTATCCAGTTACGTGGCTGATGGAGGAGCATGGGGGACTTTCCTAGACTTCGCTTCCTTTTTCGCATGCGAGGGAGGTGACAACCATACTGTATGAATGAGTGAACGAATGAAGAATATGGTATGAATGAGAACAATGACCACAATCCCTTATTGTAGAGTAAGGCAGATTGTAATTTTATAGCAATAAAGATTTTGAATTCTTATTTACTACAAAAAAATAAGTAGTTGTAGTAAACCTAGAAATACTTATGTTAAAACAAGATAAATAGAACAAAAATTGACTGATATATCATTAAGGGTGCGTGTAACCTCATAAATCATTGAATACAACATATTTAGGATAATATTTTAAGAAATTATCCATAACTAATCAATTTTTGTCAAACATTTATATTTATGCAGCAAATACTATTGAACACCACAATGCAACTCAAACGAAATTATTAATGATATAATGTAAAGTTAGTTAATAGTTTACTATTCCAACTTAAAAAACAATATAATAATTCAAAAAACCTTGAGAACAATAAACTTGATATCATAATTACCAAACCCAAATGTAAATACCTGTTTCCTACAAAGCCCAAATTTTTAAACCAGTGTAGGGCCACCGTCATTCATCTGACAATGTGTTCCTCGGTAATAGCTGTAAAGATGATCTTATTTTGTGAAGGTATGCTCGAAAGCACTGTACATATGAAACACTGGCTTCGTATGTTTTGGTTGAAACACAGCAAAATAAATAGGGATGTAAATAAAAAACTGGTTACTTAATACACTGAGAAGTTATAAAATATTTTTCTTTTTCAATGTCAACAACAACTTTATTATTATAAAATTTATTAATAAACTTTATTATAAAGTTACCTGCCTCATTGGGCAATAAGTAATTGTAATAAATGATCTCATTCATACCATATGTACAATTCTCATTCACTCGCTCATTCATACAGTATTTACAAACAGTCCAGAGACCTCCCAAGTCCACATGGTTGTCACCTCCCTCCTATGTGAAAGAGAAAGCGGAGTCTTGGGAAGTCCCCACATTCCTCCGTCAGCCGGGTCACCGGATACTAGCCAGGGGAGGCTGGCCAAGATTGTCAGGACTCCCACGTCAAATATTTAAAGTTCTAAATGTTGTCAATAGTAGCAAACAATCAGTGCCAATTTAAAGTGCATCCAAAGATTTCGGAGCCAACAACAGTATTCAAGCATACAATTCCTTTTTCCACTGATCCTTCAGTTTCGAATTACAATATTTCTACTCTTGAACAAACGATTTATAAAGTAAAGCTTGCTGAAGGCCTAATATTCTATTTATAAATTATTAGCGCACAGTAAGCTGGACAAATATTTTCCTGTATATATTCTGCTACCAATATTTCCCGCTTGAGCGGTCAAATTCGATGTTCATTCATTCGTGTATATCCGCTCCGACCTTCAAAGATCAAACACCGGCTTAGTAAATCTGTTATACAGATGGCAATACATCACAATGCTTATTACATCTTAATTTTCTCTTATACAGTACAATTTGATACGGACAAAATAATTCTGTCGTAAATTACCGATGAGTACATGTTCAAATATCCCATCGCTATTAAATGATAATCTATAGGTTGGAAGACGCGTCCTAATATCTAGTGTTACTCTGTAAACAGAACCGCTTCTGGTATGGGCAGGGCCGATATAAGACAAGTGACCCCAAAAGACCTTTCGCTCCCTAACCGACCCTATATTAAGGGCCGTAAAGTGAAAGATTAATGCATCGTCTTGGTGTCAACTCCTTTAGGCCGTTCGGAGTAAAATCTGAAGTTTAGCCTACCCGGCTTGCTCGTAAAGTGTGCAACAGGTGTGATACCTTTAACCTCCAGGCCAATTTATATTTATCGCACTTCCCCCAGCTACTTTTAAAGGACTCATTTAACCAACTACACAGCCCTAGCAGACTCCGATACTGCCCTAGAGGTGATATTTATTCGTCGTTACTCTTCCTGAGCTCTGACAAGTATGGCGTACTTTCGTACTTGCATATTTCTTTTGACGTGGTGTGGTTTTTTTTCTCAACAAGCATAATAGCCATGAGAGAAACTAATTCTTTGAATTTTTGACCAAAAAAAACTTTTTACCATCATTAAACGATCTAAAACAACACATTAATTTGACCAAAAATAACCGATAAGGATACATTTTTCGGTGCAGTGGCTGACATACACAGATTTTGGTATATAGAAATTTATATGTTGAAAAATCTTGCAGGTGAGACGTTCTGAGTAGATTCATTATATTAGTTATATTATTTACAAAATTTTTATTATATATTATATAAGTTTGATTAGTTATATATATTTTCTTTCTTCATAGCCCCTTTAAATTAACAGATAACTATATACAATTATAGATCCTCAGTCGAATCTATTTAAAAATTATTTTTGTATTTCCTGTAGCGTCGCTACATTATATACAGTGTTGGGCTCAGATATAGTATCCCCAAAGTGGTCAGGAGACGCCCATTGAGGGCTAGGGTCACTACAACCTCTTAGCCCCCGTCCGGCGAGCGTATAGAAAGAGATAGAGCGAGTGGATCTATGGTATTTCACCCTGGCTGCCGGCCTAGTCGGCGGGCAGCCTAATTCGTATTGATCTGACTCCATAAGATCTTTAGAACGTGTGTGCCCTGACAAAGCACTATGTTCGGGAGAAGAAATACAGGGTAGGTTTATAGGTGGTCTTCTTGATGTGGTATCTAAGGGTAGGCGAAAACCGTCCGGATCCCAAAGGCGAGTGTGAACCGGAGAGAACCAGACTGGATTGCCGTGGGAGACGCTACTAGGTAACCGTTGTCCACTAGGGAGAGCTCTCTCCCAAGGAGGTGCTAGTTTTAGCGAGACGAAGGCAGAGATTCCCACTAGGAAGGTGTGAGGTCTGACAACGCTGGACTCAAACATAGCGAGGTCATGAGAGAGAGATGCAGAGATAGTTAAATGAGAAGACCATGGTTTTGAGTAGAGCAGCAAGCGCCAGTGCAGAGAGAGAGAGAAGTGTTCTAGGGGCCGGTTTGTTGCTTTCTGATTTTTGCCCTATAGGGTTTCTTATATAGGCGGCTAGCAGTGGTTGGGAGCCATCCCTACCAGCGACTGTTCTCCTCACCAGCTTCTCCCCCACTCCGAGTGACTTTATTTGTACAAATATGGAAACAGACTTTTTCTGGGACGAGATGAGGGTAACTTTTAATTATTTGTAATTAAGAGGTGGCCACAACATACAGGTTTTATTATTTTATAAACATTATATAATGAAATAAACAAGGATAATGATACACATTAGACGTGAGATTGGTTATATATTTTGGCTAGTTGTATTTAACGTATACTGCCATATATACATATATTTAGCACACATTGATAACTATTGTAAACCATGTTTAATCTCTAAATAAACTCTCTTCTTATTCGTAAACTGACTACAATTATAAACATATAGGCATTGCAATAATATAAAAAAACGGACAAAACATAATAACTATGTTGGCAATTATAATTCTCTCTACTCTAAACTTAAAAATAACTTTATTTGGTACAAATATAATATACGGCTTGATGACTGACTGGCTAGGATTCTTTACGTCCGTATCCTGTACCGTTATTTATAATAAAATGGATAATAGAGAGAACTGAGAATAGAGATAAGAGTGTAGGCAGAGGGGGTAAAGTAAATATATTTTATCGTATAAACAAGTTACAAAAAAGAACCATAGAGGGTTATCAATGATTTCTAGGGATTTAAAGGTCAGGCAGTAAAGTTCTGCAAAGCCAGGTATCTTTCTAGACATTCTGTTTATGTTGAGAGTAGAGCCGAGGATGAATTTAACTACTCACCACTTGTCTCGCAATATGACGGCATACAACTGAAGCGACCGATGTGGGCTGGAGATCTGTCCTTGTTTTACCTCACTAAACGACCCATGACACTTCTAACACTCTCTACCGCCAAACTAATTAAAATTTTAGATTAATTTCCAAACAGGCCACGAACAAACCGCACATCCAAACTCGTTCCTTCCGGCAAGTAGCGCTACACAACTTTTGCTCCTCACTGGGTTCGCTCACTGTCCAAAAGTTACTGAGCCTGTGCTAACATGTATTAAAACATGTACAGCCCATCAGTAAGATCATTAAGGATTAGTAAAAAAATATATTTTATATGTCAACCGGGTGCATATCAAGATTTGTTCAGACATTTTCTCTATTTATATTTCTACATAGTGTTCCTGAATATGATGAGATCGACCTGAAATTTTAATTGTATATTTTACAAAATACACTGCATATGATTAAACTAAATGGCAAAAAATGTTTTCGAACGTTTAAGCTTGAAAGCACGGCTCGGAAGCTACTGAAGATTTAAACTACCCAGATTGACACGCCCTGGAATTATTTTAAACATGATCATATAATATTATTACTAACCTTTGCGCCTATCACCAAAAAAAGCATTAAACAAAATTGTGCCCCTTATTACGTCAGCAACAAAACCCTTCATAATGATCTTAATATACCCTGCATTCTTGAACTCGTTCCTTTCAAGTTCATAAAATTCCATAGTAACCTATCCAACCACCCTAATCCCCTAGCACAGTCATTACACTGCAGTACTCATCTCTATAATCCTCCTCGGAGGCTAAAACGGCAATGGCCTCGTGACCTGCTAAAACTGCGTAACAGTGGGAGCCCTGGCAATGGCCAGTTTCTCCAATCATGTCCTAAGCGTATGTGGTCCTCGCCCTCTTGGTCAGCCTCCGCTGGCTCTAAAAATGGTATGAATGAGATCACTTATCACAATTACTTATCCCCCAATAATGTAGATTGTAATTTTATCACAATAAATAAAAAAAAATTTTAAATTAATAAAAAATAAAAAAAAGAATAAAAAAAAAGTAAAATTTAATTTAAAAAAACAAAAAAATCAATAATTCATTTTCCGAATTCCATAGCATAAGAATAATAAAATATTTTAAACACTGTACGATAGTTTAGTAATTAATTATGCAATATAAAATAAAACAACGCAACATTAAGACATAACAGTCTCCATACAATACTGTTTATTCAACAAAATCATTTTTGGCGTAGAGTGAAGTCAACACAAGTAGCCAAGCTCTTTCAACAGTTTTGCTTCATAAAAACAATTTTACATGTTATAAGTTTTTCATAGCATCAATTAACAATTGAAGATGACAGCCTAGAGCTGTTGAAAATGTTATTGCTAAATATTGTGAGCAGACATAACTCTCTCGAGAGGTTAACTAACTCCAAACTGCAACCGTTGCTTGGTCTACCATCGATGCGTGAGTTCATCCACCGGAGACACATCAAGACTCGTTGCGGCATCTAACAAACCCAGTGTTTAATACTACGACTACAAAATATTATTTTCATTCATGGGATATTAATAATATTATGATGTATAATCATTACTGAGAAAGAAGGCACAAATTAGTTTTTGCGAAAACGTTTGCAAGTTTTATGTAAAGCTAGGAACAGAATGCAGAATCTTAGTAAACAATTTTCTCAATCTTACCTGTTTGGTAAAAGGTTGGAATAATTACATTCACTGCTTCATGAAATGTGCTTTGCGTCTAACCCCCTCAATTGTGAGTTCAGAATATGATAATGCATTTACCTTGAAATTAATGAAACGAATTTTCAATATAATTACTTAAACAGGTTTACAAAACCGAAAGAATACTGCAGAAATCATTACGGCGCCAAGTGCAACTATACCCGCACAACACAACAGTAGGCGCTTGTTATATTTTGCACTTTTACAATTTAATAAAGTTTCTGAGCACTTGTTATAATACAATATCACTAACATAAATTGTAGTCTGAAACCACTGATGTGGTTTTTTTGGGCAGACAGAAGATTTATTATTTGATTATATCCTACCACAACCAGCACTAATCGTATAGTTAGACATTGCAGAAAGGCTGTCCTGCACCTTTATATCCTACCTGTGGTAATAAATCAATTGATTAACATTTGACGCAATCAATAACATTATCCCAGCTCAAATATAATAGGCATAATATGGTTTCGATTGTAATCAACCGTGTAATAGCCATTGAGCATTGGAGTAAGAAAGGTACAAGAATGGTCGGAAGAGGAGAGTTGTGGTGGAGTTTCAGGTAACGGCTGTAGCCTGGATAAAAGTTTCCTTCATCTTAACATACAAGTTGGCCGGCTAACTCCATCTCGCTAACTGACTGGCCGGATAAAGCAGTTAGGGGCAGCCCTCCGTCCCAACCCACTCGCAAATATCACCGCAAAGTTTGCTCAATATCCCACTTTCCATCTATCTCCAATAGGGGCTTAATTCTCTGAGTCCTGCAAAACTTACTTGATGACAATCGTCAATATGATTCCATGTTGTCGTTCATCAAGGAGATTACCGCACAGAAAAAATCCAAAGCTCTACTGTCAAACATGTCCTCTGTCCTCTGTAGTAATGGCTATGGTCGGGTCGTCACTAGGGGGGTGCCTGGTTGCCCTAGCCCTGGTGATGAAATAAGGGTTGTTAGAGTTTACAACCTGGACAATCGTTTCGTGACGGCTTTACTATCTGACTCCATATTTGATAGGTATGTACCCCAACAGTGCACTATGTAGGTAGGTAGGTAGTTTGTGTGGTCTTAGAATGACCACGAATTCACACTCGGTATCTGAGAGTAGGCGAAATCCGTCCGGATCCCAAAGGCGGGTGTGAACCGGAGAGAGGCAGACTGAATTGTCACGGGAGACGCTGCTTGGTAAGTTTGTAGGGCCACGGCAACCGTCGTCCGCTATGGAGAGGTCTCTCCCAAGGAGGTGCTAGTTTTAGCGAGACGAAGGCAGAGATCCCCACTAGGAAGGTGTGGGGTCTGACAACGCCGGACTAAAACGTAGCGAGGCGAGAAGAAGACGAGTTGTAGAGGTTTTTCATAAAGAAGCAGTCAAGTTTCGGAGTTTCAAGCAGGGTAGCCACGGGCTAGTAGTTGCCAGGAGAATGAATTACAGGGGCTAGACCACCGGCTTAAATACCCAGCTAGCCTTGCCCGCAGCCAATAAGGATCGCCATTATTGTGGCCAATGATGTGACTTTCCTTTGTTCCCTGGCAGAGGCTGAAAGGGTTTGCCGGTGGTTTGGGCCTTATACCTGACTACAGCTGGTTCCCCAGCTCATATAACTTATTGGCACCCCCGTATTTTTTATTGCTTAACACATTTACAATGATTTATATTTTTTTCATGTTATTTACATTTGTTTACAATAAATATACAATAGAGTATAGGGTGATTTATCTTATGTAGTTAGTGGTCTCTACAGCTATAATATGAATTAAACTTATTTATCACTACAAAAATACAATCACTAATACATACAATTACATACATACAATAACAAAAAAAATGCCTATTAAAAATGAATGTGTCAAGCTTCGGGCCCCCATTTCCCTCAAATGGTTTTTGGTATATTTGATGTTAAAGTTTTCTCACATCGTACCACTCAAGTTTTATCTATGTTGAAGTAACACATTAGAGAAGCTTACATGAAAAAATAAAAAAAATTTCTGGGCCTAAACAATGACATAAAATATTTTTTACAAGAAAAAAAACTTACCCAGTGGTTTTTTTAATGACTAGAAAATATTAACAACATGCCCTACAACCATATTGTTAACTGTTACCTTCACTTTCAAGATCCTTATCTTGAATTCAGCTGACAACTCCAGTTTTTTTCTAAATCGCCATGCTACAAATTTATTATAGAATTCACTATAGATTCTAATCCGATTAGTGCTGAACAAAAGTATAAAGATGCAAAGTATACATTAATTTATTGAACATCTTTAAAAGTGATGGGGCTCATCTTATTTATCATATACTTAAAACAAGCTTACATCTAACAATAAAAACTTAAACTTGATCTAACCTAGTTTTCCCCGACAGTCTGTTTCCTTCAATGTGGGGCAACCACCTTCCATCCTATTTTTTTGTGTTTGTTAATTTTAACTAACACTATATCACATCAGTGGTTTCAGGCTATAATTTATGTTAGTGATATTATATTATAACAAGTGTTCGGAACCTTTATTGAATTGTTACCTGTGTAAAATATAACAAGCGCCTACAATTGTGTTGTGCGGGTATGGTTGCACGTGGCGCCGTAGTGATTTCTGCAGTATCCTTTCGGTTTTGTAAACCTGTTTAAGTAATTATATAGAAAATTCGTTTCATTAATTTCAAGGTAAATGCATTATCATCTTCTGAACTGACGATTGAGGGGGCTCGAGGCAAAGCACATTTCATGAAGCAGCGAGTGTAATATTTCGACCTTTTACCCAACAGGTAAGATTAAGAAAATTGTTTACTAAGATTCTGCAGTCTGTTCCTAGCTTTACTTAAATTTTGCTACTAATTTGTGCCTTCTTTCTCAGTAATTATTATACACCAAAATATTATTAATATGCCATGAATGAAAATAATATGTTTGGGGTCGTAGTGCTAAGCAATGGGTTTGTTAGATGCTGCAACGAGTTTTTGACGCCACCGATGTAAGACCAAGCAACGGTTGCAGTTGGGAGTTATTTAACCTCTCGAGAGAGTTATGTCTGACCACCTTTCTTATGATCCCATTCTGAAATTGCTGGAGACTTTAAAGTGGCTGTATTGTCAGTCAAGTGAGCATATAGTGAGGCACCGTAAAGGAGAACTGGCCGGAGGTCACATTTATAGATCATCAGTTTGAGAGGTGACAGGTTGGGTGAAGTTAGCAACTGCGAAAGCCGGTAAGAATTGTTTCGTCCTCTTTCTATTTTGTTACTAAAATGAATAAAGAAATAGAGATGCCTATCCATTTTAATACCCAGATAGTACATTGAGAAAGCCGGCGAGTCCCTGGTGCTCGGTTTTCCTGGCACCGGTGAAGAATCGCCTTGAGCTGCTTCGGGGAGACAAACATGTAGTTCTGTCCTGCCTCCAGCTGCTGAGAGTGGTCACCTCTCTTTGTGAGCTTCTGCAGCAAGAAACAAGATAACTTGTTTCTATCCTGTCAGGAAGTATCGTCACCTGATACATTCATTGTACAGGTCTCCTCGGCAGCTTCTTGAGCAAAACAGTTAGCACCCTATCGCGCTCTTGTGATCGGTGTACTTAACACCGCTGAAGAATCGCCTTGAGCTGCTTCGGAGAGACGAAGATGTAGTTTTGTCCTGTTTCCTATTGCTGAGGTTTGGGGTAGTTTCTAGTCCTAGTGGCGTTATCTCTGGTGCATTGATCGGCCAGTTAAATAATCTTGTAGAGGAGAATCTTTAAAAAAACTTTATTATGAATAACAATCGAACACTGGTATATATACAAATATTAAGAGATCAGTTACAGCGTTAAAACATACTTTATTGAATGTCTAGGCACAAGTGAGGTGTCTTGGCCCTAAGCAGGTAAGAAAAGAGTAGGATTTTAGGAAAAAGGAAGGGATTACTTACAAAAAAACAAGAGTTCTGCTCAAGAACCTTTCATATTTTACACCATTTCAAAACCGGCCAGTAGTTTTGCTTGTTCTTTCGATGTGTAAAGGGTGTCACCGTTATGAAGACGGACTCTTACCTAATTGCTTCTTGGTAATGACCTTAAGGAGCTTCCGAAACTTACGGTGATCGCCGTGATAGCCACTAAGCCGCTCATGCCACGTCAACGTCTTCCAATTCTTCATCAACCCCCCAATTCAAGATTTGTATGTGCTATATCTTAACTTCCTGTCTGAGCTAATTGTTGGATAGAAAGAATGCTTTAGGAAGCAATGATATGAGTATTAAAGTAGGATTCGAAACTTCTGATATACTGAAATCTTTCACAATAAATCTAGCTTAAGCTAAGATTACTTCCTATGTTGCTTTGAGGAAGACCATAACGGTTTTGTTGAAAACACAAGGAGGGTTGCGTACCCATTTTACCTCCAGGTAAAATAAAATATACATGTATGTGGTTGCAGCATAAGCAGATTAACTTAATCAAAATTTAGGCAGATAAAATGACGATACTATGATCTTGTCGTAAGCCATTTAAGTATCAGAATTACCGAAGATGTATCAGAAATGGTATTGATGCCCTAAAAAAACATCGATATTTCTAAAGCAATGATCGATTATTTAAAAAGGAAAAATCTATGAGCATTCGCCCCTCACAAACACACATGCTTCTGAGGTTCTCGTCCAGTTGCTGCCTTAGAGGGGGGCCGTAAAACAGAAGGGAGGCCTGCTCGAGGCGTTAACCGTCAGCCGGCAGTTAAAGTGCAGCTTCTTAGTTTATTACCGGCGGTTGCTCGGTGTGGGGGGGAGGGAGGGGGGATTTACACCCATCTTGCGGGTCTTATACGGACAGCTATATCTTACCCCACGTCATAAAGATACCGACCCCCTCAATCGACAGTATGTGGCAGTATCTATAGCAGAACAAAGTTTGGTTTCTTCAGTGCTAACTAGACCCTCCCAAGTAAGTTTTAGCTAAATCACACGTTGTAGGTTATATTTTTGAGTAAATCATTGAATTAGAGAGTATGTCTTCTAATCGTAAATGTCTTATCAGTGGTATTTGTTAACTGAATTTACCTCTGTGACGTAATAGTTTAAACTACTGTTTTCAGTCATTAAAACAATTAATACTGAAAAAACTGAAGGTTGAAATTGAAAAAAGACTAAATTCGATCTTTTCTTTATGTATGACGTTTCCTTGCCCCTCAAATAGCTCTAATCAGATTCAGAAAGCTCTGGGTAAGCACTATTGTTTTTTTCGGTTATTCGTCATGCAGCCATCCATTAAAGTATGTCCTGAGTGATGATAATTGATTTTATTTTATTATTTTTTATTAAAGAGAACCAGACATTCTTAAAATTTGAAAGAGACGCTCAGTCACATGTCAGTGCTTCTACGAGCCTGTGAGACTCCCCGCCTCCCATTACACACTTGGTTGGCTCTGCCCTGACTAGGCCAGGCGAAAAATTGAAATTTTCCACTCCCATCACTACAGACAATTAACCATATATGGGTAGCTAAACAAGACAAAGTAATGGGATATATACATCGCATCCCTCTCTCAACTCAGCATACCTTCAGGTCAAAAAATTGAAATTCCTTTCATGTGTTTAAACCCGATCTATATACTGACTTTATATTAAATACATGTTAAAATTATTCAGTTTATTTATTTAATATTTTCATTAACGATTTTTCTACTCTTTAACTTAATCGAGTTTATTCGAAGGGGGTGTGTAAATAAATTTAGGGGATAATTAGATATAGGAGGAATCAGCGTAAAGGTGATGGGAACAAATAGATATAGGGATATCATTTATGTAATAGCTAAAAAGAAGGGTGGGAATAGTCGATCATTGGGATTCACCCAAGGAAAGAGTGAGGAAAGCAGATAGGGGGTGATTAGGGAAAGTTACCACATGTGAACGGTTGGGAAAAAATGATCAAAACCAGTGAATAAAGAAAGCTATCAGAGAAGCTTAATGATTTTAATTTGTAGTAAAGGATTGTGCAGCCTATGGTATCAAATGCATTGGATAAATCTAGGAGAATTATGACTGTTAGATTCTGTTGGCCAATAGCAGCATGCATGTCGCTAATGGTATTAGCTAGTGCAGAATGTGTGGAGTAAATGGGGCGGAAACCGGATTGGAAAGGGTCGAGAAGTTGGAACTGTTCAAGTGAATTCACGTTTATGTACTTTTAAAAATCTCTTCTTCGTCAGTTCTTTGCAGAAGAGTTCCATGGAGATGTTCTTTTCATATTCTACAATTATTATCCTGCATTCTATCTTCCACTTTGTCTTATTATTAACATTAAAAAATTCGTGAATTAAATAGGGTATATTTCTTATTAGCGGTGTTGCAATTAGACATCGTTCCGGTTGCATTGAACGGGGTACAATACCTAAACCTGTATTGTATAAAACCAAGAAAGTATTAGTGCTTGCTAAGTTTAGAAATTAAATCAGTACTCTCATTTTGAACTTATAAACACAAAAATGGTTCAGATCCAGCGATGGTATTTTGTTTTACCTAAATAGAAGACTGCTCCTTAGTTTCGTTCGATCTAGTCAATTTGTACTCCAATATTCCTCTTGAGGAGGTGTACAATCTGTTAGTAAAATAAATGGCTGATGTGATTTTGTCATTTGAACATTAAAGTTATTCATAGGGAACTTAGTCCCGGAATAAATTTTTTTCCCTTTATAATCTTAATTATACTTATCAATTTTTATTAAGATAAAATTACAATCTGCCTGATTGGGCTCTAAATAATTGTAATATCTCAGGACATGATTAAAGAAACTGTGATTTTGAGAATGTAAGGGATATTAAGGTCGTTATGAAGGATTTTGTTGCTGACATAATAAGGGGCATAAGACTTTTGATTGAAAGGATTAGATATGCTTGATGTTCGTATTTTTTGCGGTCCGCCATAGCTCTATTCAATATGTCCAGATTGGCTTAAGTTTAACTTTGAGAATTAGTAATTAATTTTCTATTGAGAGATGGATGTCCTTTGAAGTAGTCTGTACAGTTGTCCAAAGCGTCTGTTTAGTTCTTGTCTTTTTAGCCTCGTGTGTGGGTTCTATGTCAGTCTTTTGTCGAGATGGGTGCCTAAATACCGTAATGTCTCTGACACAGGGAGAGGAATCGAATTTAAAAAGACTAGCGGACGGGACTTGCGGCAGAGGGTAAAGGTTATGTGGGAACATTTTGCTTTATTGACTTTGATTCGCCATTGGTTGCACCAATACTCGATCTCATCAAGGTGTTTTTGAAGGTTTTGGGAGGCTATATCAGGGTCTGAATGGGTTGACAGAACTGCAGTGTCATCTGCAAATGTTGCCAAGAAGGTATTGGTGGTAGAGGGGACATCAGCGGTGTATAGGTTATAGAGGATGGGGCAAAGGAAGCTACCCTGTGAAACTCCTGATTTTATGGGATAATAGTTAGAGTATTCTAAACCACAGCGGATTGGGAAGAAGCGGTTTGAAAGGTAGGACTTTAGGATTAGGAAAAGGGCCTGTGGTAAATATCCTCTGAGCTTGTAAAGCAAACCTGCGTGCCAGACACTGTCAAAAGCTTGAGCTATATCAAGAAAGGCAGCAGTGCAATACAGTGCAAAATGAAACGCACGAAATCTAACCCAGGATTCAGCATGGAAATAGCAACGTTAGTGAAAATTTGCCTCAAACAAGACTACTACAGATTCAATAATGAGCTGTTCACACAAACTAAAGGGTTAGAGCAACAGGGAACTCTCTCTGCGTCCGTAGCAGAACTTTCTCCAGGCGAATCAAAGAAAGTATACATAATGTCATAACGAAAATCCATACACATCAAACTAAATATTGGATAAGATACGTGGACGAGGTTCTGGCGAGCTTCATGCGGAGTCATAAGAAGTTATATAAGCTATCTAAGTATAGAAATAGAATAAATACAAACATAAGAGGACAGATATAGAAAAAGACAAAACAATAATTTTTTTGGATTTGACAGTGTGCTTTGAGCTGAAGTGGGAAAAAATAGATTCAGAAAATACAGGAAAGAAACGGTTACTGATGTAACGTTAGACTTATTCTTCGCACTACCAGTCACAAGATAGCATGTTCCACTTCCTCATTAATATATTACATAGCATGCGACTAGAGAGACATAACTACGGTAAAGAGCTGAGGCATAAATAGCATGTAGCAATAGCCAATGTCGGCATACAAACACTGTATATAAAAATCAAAAGAAAAATTGAGTATAGAACACCGACGAAAAAAGGTAAAAAAAACTCGAATGTCAAATAATAGTACACTATCCCATATTTAGGAACTGTTTCGAACAAGGATATTTTGAAAAAAGCGGCCATCGGTGTAGCCTTTAATTGCTACGTCACCTTACTCAATTTCCTACACTAAAGACCCAATCCAGTTTAAAGGTAGATAGATTATGGTCTGTATAGAATAGAGTGCAGTAAATCTTACGTTGGTAGAACAAATAGAAAATTATTAACTAGACGCAAAAAACCTCGTAAACAAAAAACAAGCCCGTTCTACCCGCGACAACAGGAGGGAGGGCATCATGCGCAGAGTTTCCTTGCCACACAATACAACCAGTAATCAATTAATTATCTGCCTGGAAAGTATTTAAATTAAATTAGGTTCCCTAATATTGGATAATATAAATAAAACAGAAGAAATAATAAAATAGTTGTAGGCCAAGCACCGCACCTTCATACCTTCTGAATAAAGCCATTCGTAAAGTGAACTCGAAAGTATTTGCAAAACTAAATATTTAAGTCTATATTAACATAAATTATTTAGAGATTATTACAGTATTGTGTTTTTAGTTGTTTAATTATTTGTTAATTATGTTCGAAATATTAAAGATTTTTTTTTTTAAATAACATACTCGTTTAAAACGAATGGCCGACTTACTTCAGAGTACAGTTCATAAGTTTTCAAATTTAAATAAGTTTGATTGATATATTTTATTCCTTGGTACTTTATTATTATCAACTTTATTGTGATAAAATTACAATCTTCAAAGTATGCTACAATCTGCCTCATTGGGCAATAATTAATTGTGATAAATGATCTTATTCATACCATATTTACAATTTTCATTCACTTGCTCATTCATCTTGTTACTTTAAATGATTGAGTTTATTTGTCTCCGTATGCTCAGTCGAGGTTTTATAATATGACTTTTGATTTTAGTATTCAAAAACGTTATTGATGAATAAAAACTGTACTGTGGAAAGACGGCACTAATTTATTACCTAATTATATCCTTTAAAAAACAGCACTAATAATGTAGTATTAATCTGTTTTGTTTTATTAATACTTTCGTTAAATTTGATCATTGTGCGAGTTCATAACAGTGAGTGAGAGTGTGTTAATATTCTAGGGGAGGTTTGAATATAATGTTTTTAGCGGCTAGTGTAGATTTGATGCCGGGGCCATACATCAGAGTCAGCTGCTGGGGCCACTAATGCATGATTAATGAAGGATTCAGCGCGTTATATTCACGTTCATCATTTCCTTCAACTGATTACTGCTGACTTCATTTACCAACATTTATGGTTTTACATCCTTTAGCTAGTGTTTATTATATAATAAACAACTAGCGGGTGGCGTGTGAATGAACTGAAATCACCCGAGCTTAATTATACTCAAGCTAAAATTTATAATAAAACCCTGGGAATTATGCAGGGTAATTTTCGTACGCTAATTGAAAAGAAATTTTCATCATATACTTATAATTAGTCAAGGAACTTTATAAATGAATTTTGAATTGTATATTAAAAACCTGCATGTTACAATGAGGTATCCAATCTTTTCTTAATTGTTAAGAAGCGTCAAATATCTAAAAAATAAAATTATCTTAGGATCGTGAGAATGAAAATAAACAATAATAACGTTTGTTTTTCAAATAATATTTATAATATTATAAATATATTATAATATTACAATAAATAAAATATTATAATAATATTTTTGTTATTCAAAAATATGCATTAAAATAAAATTTCATTTTAGATATTAGAATAGAGCTATGGTGATGTTCCACTTTTTTGCACATCAAGCGCATCCAATACTTTGAATCAAAAACCCTGAGAACAACAGTATACCCCCTTATTACGTCAGAAACAAAACCATTCGTAGCGATCTTAATATACCTTACATTCTCGAACTCATCAATTCCAAGCTCATGAAATTCCATAGCCACCTTTACAACCACCGTAATCCTCTAACACAGTCATTACACTGCACCACTCGTCCCTATAATCCTCCACACTAAAACGGCTGTGGACTCGTGACCTGCTATAAATACGTAATAGTGGGAGTCCTGGCAATGGCTAGTTTCTCCAATCATGTCCTGAGCGTATGTAGCTCTCGCGCTCTTCGTCAGCCTCCACTTGCTCGTATCCAGTGACGCGCCAGGAGCGTGGGGGACATCCTAAGACTCTGCTTCCTCTTTTCCATGCGAGGGAGGTGACAACCATGGGGATTTTGGAGGTCTCTGGGTTGTTTCTAAATACTGTAATAATGAGCGAGTGAATGATGAATTGTAAATATGGTATGAATGGGAACTTTTATCTCGATTACTTATTATCTAATTAGGCAGATTGTAATTTTAGCAGCATAAAGATGTTTCTATTTCTGTTTATTGTAGTTAGCAGTCTGCGCAATACATAACCGCAGGCAATATACTTTTATTTTTGAATATTATATTCTGAATACTCTTTAGTAATTACTGATAGATAAATTAATACGATCGCTTTCAATAGAATTTTAGGATAAATATAAAAGGAAATCGTATCTATTGCAAATACTCTCGTCACTTAAATTCAACCTCAACCTACTATCCTTCATAGCCCCCTCTATTTATTCACAGAAAGTTTGGGGGTAGAAATCCACTGGCAGGTTTGGTAGTAACTGCTCCATATTATAGTGTTAAACAGCTCGAGCTATCGACTGTGTACCTCCCTAAGCAACCTGGTATAGAAATTAAACTATCCAGCAACATTTTCCAATATGTGTTTAACAACACGGATTTTAATTTTTCCAGGCTTTAATACCTTTCATAGTATGGGAGCAACAAATGCATTACCCTAGCAATAAATATCAACAAATTTACAAAGCTCTCTCTATCAAAGAAATTAGCAAACTAGGAATTGTTGAACTGCTACTATATGAGAACATTGGGGATTGTGCAAAAACATTTTGAGTAAGTAAACCAACCGGGCCCTATGCCATCTGATTTATATACACCAAACCTACCAGATGTTTTATGGATGTGTGGTAAATCATAGAGCATATCAAATGCAAAAGGTAGTATAATGGAGGGGTGGGTTTCATTCATCATGCGAACCAGCGAACACTGAAAAAAGTGCTGCATAGCTAATGTACTACCCAGCGACCACAATACGGTGTTCGCCACTCTGAAATTTGCACCTGAAGAATACCAAGAAGACGGTATAAAAGCAATCGTGGTAACCTTTAATTTACAGGGGCTAAGAAAATTTTTCAAAAACAACCCATCGAGATGAGAGATATCACAAGCATAACATAGAAGCATTCTCCAGACGTTGATAGTTTGTATAGGCAGTCAACTTCTTTAATTGGAATAATAAAAACAGTTATTCATAATACGATTTAATTTTTTTTTATTCAAATCAATATGACTTCCTCTGATTGTTTGGTTTATGCAACGCTAAAAGTCATATCAAGGATTGTAAACATCTTGTAATCAAAAACACAGAATTAAAAAAAAAATATGTAATAAACTTTAACTACATCGCTTAACCTCATTCTGGAAGACGAGAGCTTTTCCTGTACGGGTGCAATAGGCATGTCTCCTTCTTATCTCTCATTACTGTACACGTTAAAGTTTGCAATCTCTTAAAAAAAAAATTTTTTCGGGTTCGGAAAAGTTTACGCTAATGACGAAAACAAAATTAATTCTAATTGGGGTGCTCAAAGCTCGCGGCCGCTTTGAAATGCCTCCTGGGGGAAAGGAGGCCAGGTGGAAAATGAGGAAAATCCATTAAGAGATACTCTAATCACAGCATCCCCCCCACTGCCATGGACGGCGTTGGGGTCGGTGAGAATTAAGGGGTGCCGTGGAAAAATTCACCCCTGGGGATGTTATCATTTAAATAGGGGATGGTTTTGGCTAGGGTGGCAACCCACAGTCCGCTCACGTCTCGTACCCGGAATTAATATCTCCATCCTACAAAAGAATTCCCTTTTAATTAGTCAGAGGGGAAACGGCACTCCGTTTATAAATTCCTTATTTAGCATAGTTATTTCATTTAACTAAATGCATACTTTGTAAAGTGTCGGCCTTTTTTTTTGTCATTGTGTGGCTAATAATTTTATCGTGACAAATATAGCGCTCGTGACGAGCTTGAGGAGAAAACTTTAGCTGGCAGGAGAAATATTTTGTTTCAGTTAATTTTTTAATTAATTTCTTTTAAAAAAGTCTAAAAAATTTGACGGTGACAAAGAATCTCCTTCGTCGGGGCGAAGTACATGCTCCGACGGGGATTTAGCTCCCCCCCCCCCACCTTTGACGGGGAAAATATCTTGTTTCCAAGTGTCATTAAAAGAGCTGCCGGTATTAATTATCCTTTATAAGTATTTACATGTGACAAAAGATGTCCACGTGAAAGGACGTTAATGGGCTCATGGGAAGTTTAACAACGTAATTAACTCAAGCAGTATTGTATGTGCTCTTCTAACGCCCTTATGCTCTCATACTCCACACAGGGTGTAATAAATGTCTTTATTTGTAAAATTACAACTTGTATAACCAGCATTAATAATTATGATGAAAGGGATCATTCACGCCTTATACATAATTCGACCCTATACATGAGTTACCATACATTTTTTTACGGTATTGAATCGAACTCTAATTTGGTTAAGAATTAGTATGTAAATTAGTTTTAAGTTTGATCAAAAAAGTGAGCCCTTTATTAGAGTCAGTTTAGTCCAGTCACGTATAATGTGCATCATTATACTTGTTTATTCATTATATAATTTTTATAAAATAACAAAACCTGTATATAATGTAGTGATGCTACAGGAAATACAAAAATAATTTGTAAATAGACTCGCCTGAGGATCTATAATTGTATATAATTATCTGTAAATTTAAAGGGGCTATGAAAGAAAAAAAAATCTAACTCTGGTCCATCATGTCCCGCGGAAATAGTATCGATAAGTATTGCATTATTTTGCCGAGCATAATAGCTTTAACTGGAAAACAGCTGTGGGGAAGTCGTCTTTCGTGTATATGAATTCATGTAATTATTTAAATACATAAAGTATTTAAGTTTGCAAATGAGTCCACCTATCTAAAATTTGAATGACCAAAATATGCAAAATAAAAATACTACTGATTAGTTGTACAATAACGAGAAGTACATAACAAAATAACTAGCTATAAGAAACATTTATTATTTTTTCAATCATTTATACTTAATTGTTATATCACTTATTTATACTTAATTATTAATAATGAGTCAGAAATTTTCCACAATGAAAATTGCTCAGGTAGGTAATAAACTTTTTGATGTCAGAAAATTTATTGAGTATGACAATGACCTTACATAAGCTAATATCTTTAATCAGTATAAACAATAGTATCTTTAGACTTTTATTTTATATTTTGCCCTGATTTGTGGGAGCTTATAATATTATGATCTACCAAACAAGGATACTATATTGAGAATTCATTTATACAATTTCTAAATAATTTATATATTTCTATTCTATAAAAAATATATTTCGGTGTTTTGTGACGAAATAGTTCTGTCGATTGTTGCAGTGAGTCAGCTCAAAAATAATTTCAGTTCTCTCTTTGTAGAATAGGACTTCCCCTCTTTCTGTCTAGTGGCACTTTCTTCGCCTTAGAAGTGGAACGGAAAAAATGGAATGTGGTTGATTATAGGTCCCTTGCTCCTCCGTTCCTCTCAATCCAATCGTGTCTAGATAAATTTCTCCGTTTGTTGTGAAACATTCCTCTGTTGTTGTTGTTTTTTTATTTCGGGCACAGGTGGCCTTTGCTTGTACAAACATTTTACTCAACTGTTACTGTTTATATATATATATATATATATACGGCAAAATAAAAGCAGGACAAACTATTCTGCAACAATACATTTATTTTACCCTCTACAAATATCTCGAACGATCTTCTTTGCGCACAACAGCGTAGTGATAACTGTTTCAACTTCGAAGTTTTCAATTGAGATTCTCACTTATCAGTCATCTTTATTAAATCTTGGCTACACGGCAACTTCCAGGCGTTTCTTTGTCTCTCTCTTCCGAGCTTGGTAAATCTTATTCAGAAGCCCAAAACAGACAAAGGAAGCCTAATTAGTTCTGGGGAACTTATCGTGTCTACCAAAGCAGTCCTCCTGAGTAGTTTCCTCAAATTGTACCGCGGTAGATAATGCTATGTTTTATAAATAATATCATTAAAATGATATTCTGTTTATGGCAGATATTTAATGTTTTTCTCTATCTGTTAAATATTAGTAATTCTTGTCTTGGTATGGCTAGTAGTTTCATCCACCTCTGGGATATCGGAGTAAAAATGTGTCCCACATCTGATATTTCCTTTTGGAATAATTTTTCTGAAGAGGATGACTGTTTCTTAAAAAAAATACATTAATGACAGGCTGAAGAATATTGGACGTGTGTATATTCAATGGATTTCTCGATTAGTCCTTATTAAAACAGTATATTTATTGAACTAGGAAAAAATTTTAGTCTACCTACAGCCGATCAACAAATACTACCTACGTTACAAGGATTTTTGTATGCTTATCAGAATAATTTAGGTTTGAATCTTTTAATAATTTCTAATAAATTAATTCAAATTTCATTTTTACAAATGCTTCTGTAAATCTCGCGCTCTTTGTCAGCCTCCGCTGGCTTATATCAGGTGACGGGCGTGGATGAATTCCCTGCGCTTTCTCTATCGCATGAGAGGGGCGTGACAACCATGTGGATTTCAGATGTCTCTGGGCTGTTTGTAAATACTGTATGAATGAGCGAGTGAATGAAAATTGGAAACATGGTATAAGTGAAAACATTTATAACAATTACTTATTGCCCAATGAGGCAAATCGTAATTTTATCATAATAAAGTTGTTTTTTCTATCTAACAAACGCTTCATTATACGTAGAAAAATAAGAAGGTAAATTAAAATAGATAGAAAGGGTGAAATAGACCAGTGACCTTCGGGGTGATGGGGGGGGGGCAGATTTAGAGGTGTGATAATGAGTTAGTTTTGCTGAGATAGGTGAAAGAAGACTTTATATCGGAATTCTAGGCAGAACACTTGAAGAAATCTTCCTTTTGCATTTATATTAGCCATTTTTAGTAATTAAAAGATATTTAAAAGTAATGGGATATGTATATACACTATACATATGGCCTTATACCTTTGTTTATCTGGAGGATCAAAGTAAAATTGCTTATAATAGTAAAGCAAATGAAATTCCTCCCTCGAATACTGAAGTCGGACTGACAGATATCCCTTATGTCTCCTCCTTTTCATCTCCAAAGGTGCTCGTGTTGATGACATGGAAGCATTTTAGAGACACTTAGGAAATTAGTTAGGTACTTCAGGTACGATAGGTACCCAATGAGTATGATATGAAATACCACATGATTTATATCCCGAACCATGAATAATATGAATATATTTTACTAACAAGAAGAATATTATACAACAAAGACAAAAACCAACAACAGATATTGATATGTGTCTAGATTATTTAAAGAAAAAATACCATAACATCTTACATAACTGGACAATACCATAAACTTAATATAGAATGTTTTCATTGAAGTTCTATTAGCAATGGCATGGTACCATCATGATCATATGTCTGATGATTCTAAAGCTGGTAAACATAAGGTCTCTCTTTTCTGTTATAAGCTTCACCTATACGTTAATTTTCGTGGCTAGATTTTAAATATATATATATATATATATATATATATATATATAAATGAAAGGTAAACCGTTCTCCTGGATGTTTCTGCACCTAGCCTGAATCCACTGAACATCTCATCATTCTGAGGTGGCTGTCTAATTCGCATGGCTCCATTTTCCTGGGTAGCTCGCTTCCTTGCAATGGCATCGTATTTTCGGCTCCTTGTGTGGGATTATAGTTCATAAGTCGGTCTGCTATGATCCGAGAACAGCTATACCTCTGACCTGACATAATGAGGCCAAAGCGACGGAACCCTGGACGAAATCACAAAACTCTAAAAGTATGTGCGTATAAGTTGGTAGAGAGGAGTAGGCACATCATGAGTGGGATACGAGGTGGTTTTCAATGGACTTCGTACCCAATCCCCATGAAACTTTCAAGGGGTGCTTTCTGAATAGGCTTTTGTGTTATTGAACATGGTTCATTTGTTGCTAGTTAATTAGCCAGCACTCATTACTTTCATTCAGATACCCTCATGAATGAAAGAGTTGTTAACAAATGTAGAGCCAATGTTTGTCCGAAGCAAGTGACTTAATTATACTTATGATCAAAGAAGAGAATGTGTACTAGCAGATTGTTTATACCTTTGAAGGAAGACATATCAACTTCTAAATACTTTCAGTATAACAAAAAACAATGGAATGGACAAAAAAATCCTTTTTTTCAACAAACAAATGTAACTATAGAGAGAAAAAAATTAATTTCCTATTGAAAGGAATAAACTGATTAAGATAGGATTTGAAAAACGAAAAATAATGACACATAGATGATGGGATAGAATTGTTACAGTATGTAAGACCAGTGTGAAATAAATCAGTGATCTTCGGGGGTGAGGGGGTGGATTCCCAGGTGTGATAATGATTTAGTATTGCTGGGATAGGGAAAAATTTAAATTTGAGAGTTTTCAAAAATTATTCTAGACAGCTTGAAGAAATCTTCCAATGTGGCATTTATATTAGCCAGTTACAGTAGTTAATTAAAAAATATTTTAAAAGTTTTGATCGTCTAGACGCGCTCTGCACAAGTCCAAAATTTTCATTGGGTCATTCCAGGAAAAAGATCCTTTTGGTGTCCTGGGTTGACTGCGAGCTATATAGGGCTAAACAATTTATTTTATTACTTCATCCAGCTAGTTTTAATAGGTACCTAAGATTCAACGACTAAATTTGATTTTATTATGTATCAAACAATTTTTTAGTAGTGAAAATGGTCATTTTTACTGTTCCCAGAAGTAGCGATTTCAACTTTGACATCATGCTGCTCAATGACCACTCCTAGTATAATTGTCCCCTTTGCATGTCTATATATGGTGTATTATCAAATTTCAATAACAACTTTATTATAATAAAGTTAAATAGAAATAGAAAATTCCTATAAATTTAAATAGGAAAATCCTGTTGAAAAGTGGTTTCCAGACGATTCGTATAACTTCACCCGGAATAGTTTTAGGATCTCTTGCCGGTAACCAAGAGCAAGTGGAAGAGAGGGAAGGAACCTTTAACGTTATTACGCCATCTTGTACACCAGAGAACTATTTGAATAGAATAAATTTGTTCTAGGGGCGTCTAATGTGTGGAAGTCCACTGAGGTGCGTGTGCGCGCACTTCACCTGCCAGTAAGTAATTCCAAGTCTGATTTTTTTAAAATAGTCTAACTTAATTTATATTGTTAAGGTAGATGAAATCGTAGTATTTTTTCACACAAGTTCAACAGCAATAAAAAGTAATAATTCGAAACAACAATCTTCTCATTACTTCGCTCGTCAGTACTTCACTCAAAAACATTTCAAGAGGGTGAATCAATGAATAAAACCACCCGAATTATTCAAAGTTGATTTGAAAAGTCAAATTCTACAAACTGGATTGACTCCTAGACAATTTTCTTAGAAGATTAAAAAAAATAACATACTCCAACCAATGTTAAACAAAATTACACTAACGAATATTAAGCACTGAGGTTCTTTAACTTAATTAATTGTCCTTGTTTATTTTTACATTGGTTTAATTTGGCGAAAGTGATTTTTTTTTTATCTTGGTAATATCTCACTCTCTTTTTGGTTTTTTTGGTGACGTACTGACAGGCGAAGTATTGACAACATTGTAGTTTTGAATTATAACTTTTTATTAATGTTCAACTTTTGTTAAAAATATTATTTTCATCAACTATGACATTATAAATTACAATAGATTATTTTTTAAAAAATTAGATTTGGAATTACTTCCTGGTAGAGGCCGGTGAAGTGTTTACATCAATTAAAACACGCACACGCACTACAGTGGACACTTTAAACGCCTTTAGGCCAACTGTATGTCCCCCAAATGGTTTACTTGTTTAAAAGATGACGTAATAACGTTGAAAGTTCATCCCCTCCCTTCCACGTGCTCTAGGTTAGCGGCAAGAGCTTAAAATTATGAGTATTCTAGGCGAGGTAACGACCCGAAATTTCTGGAAACCACTTTTCAACAGGATTTTCTTATTTAATTAATGTTTTATTAAAATTTCTGAAACTTTTTAATACAGCTGATAAATACGAGCAAACGGGAAAATTATAATATATATGGTCTTATAGCAGCATGATTTCAAAGTTGAAGAAGTCATTTCTGGAAACAGTAAAAATTACCATTTTTACTACTAATAATGTTTTTAATACGTAATAAAATCAAATTTAGTCGTTGAAACTTAGGTCCATATGATGAAATAAAAAAAATATATAGCTTGAGTCAGCGTGAGCCCTTAGCACCAAAAGGACTTTTTCCGTGAAATATCGCGTACATAAGACACTATAGATACAACATAAGACACTACAGATACAACATAAGACACTTTAGTAAACCAAAGCCATCCAATATTCCAATATAGTCGCATCCCAGTACTCACACGTATTCTATCTGCCGCTGAATCTCAGATACAACGAAGAATTTTTTCTTGTTTGTAATCTAATTTCAGCTTGTTATTGTCACAACTTCTACTTGACACTAAAATTAAGATTCTATCGCTATAAATCTAGAGGTATTAAAACTTAAAATAAAATAATTGTCATCTTGCCATACCTGTAAAACCTATCCAGGTTTTATTTTCCCTCGTACTATTTTTATTTTCTATGACAAATAATATTTATTGCTAATCCCAAACAGAGAGTCTCTACATTCGTTCCGGTTCTTACGATGGTTCACACAAGTCTATCTGTGGCGCTTTAGTGGTCGTGAAAATCTTAAACTGTAAAAGTGCATTTTGAAAGTCTTTCTGGTCCGAAAAACGACAGTTGTCAGTAACGACAACTGTTAAAATCAAATTATAATGAAGTCGTGCCAGTTAATGTTTAATATTATATTAATATATTATTATAAATAACCTAATATTAAGCCTATGAGCTATTTACGACATAACACTCTGTTTATTCCCCAAGGTTAATGGCACACTTAAAGTAGTGAATGCAAAACGATTTCAAATATAATTCATAATATATATACATAAATATAAAATGTTTTAGTGACCCAACGATAGAAATGTTTAATCCGTTCTCTGCGAGTTTACTATTGTTTATGCCGGAGGTGATTTAACAGAAAAAATTAAGTATTTCAGTCATGAAGTCCTTGACTTCGTCAGCATACATATAAAAAAAATGTGTACACAATTCAGTTCGTAATTGAATGAAAATTAAATACGCATTGGAAGGATACAAAATTAGAAATATCCGAAAAAGGAGAGTTTATCAAGAAATACTATTATATTCGGTATGATTTTTTCTGTATGTATAATCCGTTCATTTTTGTCCTGTTGACAAAGACTCAATTGCGTTTCTCCGGTTTCAATGAATTTTATTAAGATAACATTACAATCTGCCTTTTATTAGGCAATGAGTAATTGAGATAAATGTTATCATTCATACCATATTTACAATTCATCATTCACTCGCTCATTCATACAATATTTACAAACAGCCCAGAGGCCCCCCAAGTCCACAAGGTTGTCAGCTCCCTCGCATGCGAAGGAGGAAGCGGAGTATTGGGAAGACCCACACGCTCCTACGTCAACCGCGTCACGGGATAAGAGCCAGCGGAGGCTGACCAAGAGCGCGAGAGCCACAGACGCTCAGGACATGATTAGAGAAACTGGCCATTGCCAGAACTCCCACTATCACTTGGTTATAGCAGGTCTCGAGGCCACTGCCGTTTTAATCTCCGAAGAGGATTATAGGGGTGAGTGGTGCAGTGCAATGACTGTGCTAGGGAATTAGGGTGGTTGGATAGGTTACTATGGAATTTTATGAACTTGGAAGGGATGAGTTCAAGAATATAGGGTATATTCAGATCATTGTGAAGGGTTTTGTTGCTGACGTAATAAGGGGCATTTACTATTGTTCTCAGGACTTGTGATTGAAAGGATTGGATGCGCTTGATGTTCGACTTTTTTGCTGTCCCCCATAGCTCTAATCCGTATGTCCAGATTGGCTTAAGTATAACCTTTTAAATAAGTAGTTTGTTTTCTATTGAGCGGTGGGATGTCCTTCAAAGTAGTCTGTACAGTTGTCCAAAGCGTCTGTTTAGTTCTTGTCTTTTTAGCCTCGTGTGTGGGTTCCATGTCAGTCTAATTGCGTTTCTCTGTAAACGGAACAAACAACATTTGAAGCCTTTATTTCAAATATTCAAATCTTTAATTCCTCACTTTTTATCCTATTTTGCATGCGAGGGAGGTTACAAACATGTGTATTTGGGAGGTCTCTCGGCTGTTAGTAAATACTGTATGATTGAGCGAGTGAATGCGGATTGTAAATATGGTATGAAAGAGAACATTTACTTACTGTCTAATAAGGAAGATTCCTTACTTTAACTTACACAACACAAAATTTAACTTTACATCGATCTCTCTATAACGTCCCGTCACGACATTCAGATGTCATCCGTGCGTGGCGTATTTTAAAATTAAGAAAAACTTTTTCTAAGCTCTCTAGTTAGAATATTTGGGATGAGGGAAAAATAAAGGAATATTTGGGTTGAGCGGATCCTTGTACTAGGAGTACCTGCTTTAAGGTGGTGTGAGAGAATTAAGAAGTGTGGGAAGCCTCGGTAGAGGTTGGTTGTTGTGGTACAGTAGTGAGAGTCCACTGGTGGCTGGGCCTAGAGTTTCTCTAGGCATGTAGTGCAGTCTTAGTTAGTCAGCCCCTTAGAGGCTTGTTATTGGTGGGCCAAGCGCCGTGTTGTATACCATTTGGTCTGCTTTACTCGATCTTGTGAGTTGCCATCGTGCCGGTAGCGGTGGGGGTGTCATGTCTCGGAACAGAGGGTTTTGGGTATGTTTCATCGAGTCAAAGAACTTGATGTGTCTTCTTTGGATGGCTTCGGTGATGGTGGGGACCTCGAACTTTTCGTGGATGTCGGGAGAGTGGTGTCCCAAACAGGACGCTCATGGAAAACCTTACAAGACGTGTTATTTATATATGCATAAATGAGAGATATAGATTATAATATATATTATATGAGTATCTAATAAAAACATAATCACCTTAATTAGGTTGAGGCTGAGAACTGAAAGAACACAAAATCCGACCTTGGAAGTAACAGAAACGCACATTAATGATCTGTACATATTGCCGGTATCTAATGGATCTTAAAATAAGTATAATTCTTACTCGGTTTTAAGTCATATTGTGGCTTAAATATATGTACTTTACATGACCTTGCTAGTAATTAACAATTTATTGTAAAAAATGTAGATACTACTGATCTTTGAATAAACTTGTAATATCACATTCAAGAAGAATCCACAGAATTATAATTCTGAATTATAAATTATTCCAGTTTTCCCCACTATCTACCCTTGATGTAATATGTGAATTATTTTCCCTCGGGAATGTCTCTATAACATTATTCCTGCCAGCCACAAGAGCTGTAAGAGATTTATAAATATAGAAGAAATGGTGGTGGAAGGTTGGTTGTGCCTGGGGTATCAGTGTCGGGTCGTTGGGGTAGCTGCCTACCCTCACCTCGGGGAACATTAATCTCTTCAATGGACCGGACTGGAATACTTCTTCCTCGGCACAAATCACCTTAAATCTACCGCTACTAATTCTTCTTCACTGTATTGCTCTATCCCCGCTGCCAATCACCGATTTCCGAGCCCACGCCACAGTGGAACGGACAAATGTTGTTGCCGATTCAGAGAAAATAAATTACATTAAATAACGGCTTAAGTGATTTTTTCATCAATTTCAAAAGGGCTAGAATTTTATTAGATGTTTATTTTATGTTAGGGAACTGATCAGTGCCAGAATTCACAGTTCACTCTTCGAGTAGGATTGAAGGGAAGGGTAAACACGCTAAAGGATATAGGTCGTCAGATAATTTTGTAATTTAAATAGCCACAATTTTAAGGTTTAAGGAATTACGAAGGGTTCTATTTTAGACATAACAAAATTCTTTGCCTGATAATCATGCAAT
Source organism: Acanthosoma haemorrhoidale (assembly GCA_930367205.1). Taxonomy (NCBI): domain Eukaryota; kingdom Metazoa; phylum Arthropoda; class Insecta; order Hemiptera; family Acanthosomatidae; genus Acanthosoma; species Acanthosoma haemorrhoidale. The sequence continues at coordinate 17,193,138 of OV884012.1, forward strand.
CATAGAAAATTATACAGCAAGGATGTTCGAGGGTTAGTGACTCCGCTGCACCTTACCGGCTTTTGCACTTAACTTCACCTAACTTCTCTTGTCACTTCGTCTCAAACTGATGATATATAAATGTGTCTTCCGGCCAGCTCTGCTGTACTGTGGCTCACTATATACTCACTTGACAGACAATACAGCTAAAAGTCTTCAGCAATTTAAGCAGAAAAGTTGTCAGACATACCGCGAGAGGTTAAAGAACGCCGACACGCAGACACGTCAAGTTTTTTGACTCGTTGCAGCACCTAACAAACCCAGTGTTTCCCACTATGACCCCACCACCATTCCCGTATCGATGGCAACAGGCTGTCCGGGAAAACTAGATTAAGTTAGTTACATTAAGGTTAGTATTAGCATAACTCATTCTTAATGTGAGCACAATCACTTTCTAAGTTCACACGCCTTGCATTCTGTACATCAGCCTATCATAGAAAAATTCTTTAAACGTGACACATTATATGAAATGTACCCACGCTACAGTAAATATAATTAGCACGATGTGCATTTATGTAAAGATTCCATATCGTGGAATATGTAACTCATTTTGTATATATTAAATAACAAGTTTTGAAAGAAAAAAAAAACACTGCGACTGTTTTATTCCAGCCCAGTTTAAAAAAAAAAATGAAAAACTGCTATTGCTCTAAAAACATTAAATAACGTGCCTAAAACTCCAAAATCCCGCTGCATATCCCAACAATAGATTTATTCGTAATCTTCATCAATAATTATTTGAACTCTTGATTTTATCATTAAAGCTATCTGCAACAGTTCATGTTTAAATAATAGTAATAATTTAGTTTTATAGTTTAAATAATAGTTTAAATAAAACTCCGGCTGTTTGATGACTTAATTTAACTTTTCACGCACAACACACCAGAAACCATTTGATTATTACTGAAGAGGGGGTGAAATGGGGGAATTATTATGTAAATTTATTAGTAACTTTATACATTTCATTTCACAGAGCCATCAGCATCCAATTTATGTATCAAATAGAGAATAACTTTTAAAGGGGTTGTTTTCATGTGGAAAATGGAAAATTCACGAGAGTATAGAAAAAGCGCCATCTATCGGAGGTTTCCAGTCAATGGAGCTGCAGGGGTAGATGAAGGTATCATTTGTATCGACTGTTTATAAAGACAGTGGAGTAATCTTTTCGGAATGGATCTACCCGGATCATGGGGGGGGAGGCTCTTTTCATAAGCTAGGCTATAGTATTCCAACCCCTTTACCCTTTGTAGTTCTTTAAGGGAGTTTTATCTGAGGGAATAGTGATGCGGGAAACTTGGGGCGGCAGATGTACGTTGTCCTGAACCAGAACGTAGAAGGAATGTTATGAATATTTCTAAGATGTGAACCTGGTTAATTGTACAAAACATTTTCTATAAATTCAAAAATTTATAGGAAAACAGGGACGATATTATAGTTTTATTTTGTCTTCGTTTTCTTCCACTGTAATCATCGGTCACCCCTGGGGAGGAAATGACTTCAAGTAAATAGAATTAGTTGTTGGGTCGTCACTAGGGAGGTGCCTGGTCACCCTAGCCATGGTGACAAATGAGAATTGTTTGAGCTTATAACCTGGACAATCGTTTCATGACGGCGTTACTACCTGACTCCATTTTTGATAGTTATGTCCCCCAACAATGCACTATGTTCAAGAGAAGAGGTACAGAGGTTTTTCATAAAGAATTAGTCAAGTTTTCAGAGTTCAAGCGGAAGCCACGCGTCAACGAGTAGAGGTCGCGAGAGACTAATTTACAGGGCTAGGAGCCCGTCTTAAGGCCCGCGGTTGGTTTCCACACATGTGGTGAGGTACCCGCGGCCGACGCCTAATTCCCCGACCAGTCCTGTCCCCTGGGAGAGGCTGCAAAAGGGTTGCCCAGGACCTGCGGGTTCCCTCACTCATGTGGTGAGGTACCTGTGACTGACAGCTGGTGACCCATCTCGTGTGACTTAGTTGGCCCCCGCCTTTTATTGCTTACCACATTACAATGGTTTATATTTGTTCATGTTATTTACATTTGTCTATAATACATTTAGTTCATGTTATTTACATTTGTCTATAATACATTTAGTTCATGTTATTTACATTTGCTTACAATATATATATACAATAAAACACCTTATAAAAACACCTTGAGATGTAATTGCTTCATTTTATTTAATATATTCAACTATTAGTACTTATATGTCGAACTCTCAAAGTGGAATCTAATTTCTTCTTCGGTTTACAGACGAAACTAAACAGAATACAAATGGGATGAAAAACCATACCATACAGTTTTGACTTCGCTGTTTATTCAAAGGCTGTGATGATCATGAGTACCTTCGGAGAATCTGTTTGCACAAATAATCAAATTCTACATGTCAAGTTTAATTATATTGTTTTTTGTAACGGCGTTGTCCCAAAGGGAAGAGGTACTTACGAATAATTTAAAGAATAGACTTTGTAGTACCATCACGCTTGTGTAATTCGAGTTTTCAGCACAACTTTTTAGAAAGGTTTTTTTTTGGAGGGAACGAATAAAAAGAAAAGGCGTAAAAGTAAAATGTTTCGTGACAATACAGAGAGAGAGTAGGCCGGAAACCGGAGAGGGGACCTCTGTAAAACTTTGGAGCGAGTGGCAGTTAATACAGTTTGGAGAGCCCCCTATGATTGGAAGCCTGCCACTCCAAACTCCATCAGGGCCGACCATTAAAGACGGCCGCACGCTGGCCTCCAGTTTTGGCCGAAATTTAACTTAAACCTTATCCAACTTGGCCGGCGGGAGAAGACTGATTAACTGGCCATGCCCTCTCAAGAGCCTTAACGCCCTTTAACTACCTTCGAGGGGAGGAAAAAAACGGGATCCGTCAGAGCAAAAAAGTGTTAGCTGTGGTGATGCAATTACTAATCACAAATTATAATTTCATCACTGTCCTCAAAGGGAGAGGTTACACTTTTTTAAGAGGGTCGTCTTTCTTTCCGTCAGCTGCTATAAAAATGATCAAATAGATCATAAATTCCCAATGTCTATTCAACTCCACCATTTGAGTTCTGATTTGTATCCACACGGTTGCAAACACTTCCCATTCCCTTAATTTATATTATGCTTGAGTATAATTATATATTGTTGATACCATCATATTAGCGAATCATAATAGTTTTATAGTCAAATTTATTATTACTAAAAATAACTTTATTATGATAAAATTACAATCTGCCTCATTGGGCAATAAGTAATTGTGATAAATGTTCAAAACTTCATTCATACCATATTTACAATTTTCATTCACTCGCTTATTCATACGATATTTACAAACAGGCCAGAAGCCTCCCTAACCCACATGGTTGTCACCTCCCTCGCATGCGAAAGAGGAAGCCAAGTCTTGGGAAGTCCCCCACGCTCCTCCGTCAGCGTGATGGATACGAGCCAGCGGAGGCTAACCAAGAGCGCGAGAGCCACATGCGCTCAGGACATGATAGGAGAAACTGGCCATTGCCAGGACTCCCACTGTTACGGATTTATAGCAGGTCACGAAGCTACATCCGTTTTAGTTTCCGAGGAGGATTATAGGGATGAGTGGTGCAGTGCTAGGGAAAAAGGGTGGTTGGATAGATTATTATAGAATTTCATGAACTTGGAAGGGATGAGTTTGAAAATATATATACTATATATATAATATGTATACTTACCTCTTATATACTCGTATGTACCTAACTGGGAGCCCTTTTTGATCACCAACAAATTTATAAAGAACCAAAAAACAGAAATAAAAATGTAATGCGGTATATTCGGGGCCTAGGCTCTACTGTTTTAAATACACCTGTGCTCCTAAGGGCATCATATCGCCGGCTGACCCTTATTTAGCCACCAGTTCTGTGATCCATTCAGCCCTTGATAAAATTTGATAAAAGATTAGAAGTCATTCATTCCACTCCACCATCCTTCGTAGGTAGTAAATATACACAATCAGGAATCAAAACTTTAATCTTACCTTTTAGACTTAATTGGTTTGAATACTTATGCTTGGCAAACAAATAACTAATTACAATGGTAGTTTACTATGACATTAAAATTTTTATTAAAGATAAGAGGAAGATCCTAACTTACAACAATGGACAGAAACATGATACTACAAATGCATAATAGCTTAGAGGGGTTCTAACATTCTACCGAGAAAGCGTCTGAAAACACCCCTTCAAACATAAATGTACAACGAACGTATGATAATATCGAAAGAAATTTATGAAATATATATAGACTTTAACAAGTTGGAATACTTGGCTCTTCTTCCGTAGAGCTGACTAGCTGCAGTTCAGTCGCTAATGTAGAGTCGTCTTCGCTGAGTATTCCCGATGCTTGAGAGAGTAGGTATGTCACTGCATCCACGCTTCTGGTGCCCAGTAATCTGATTCAGTCTTTAAAGGTTACCAATCTCCTTCAGGGAACAGAAGGTCTACCGTTCCCCAATAATGAGGTCTTCATTCTATGGAGCATCGACATCGGAATTGTAAGACGTGTCAATAATCTTCACCAGTGAGTCTGAGCTGCAATGCTGTTGTACCTTGAATTTTCCCAAGTCTATCTCGTTTAATGTATATCTAATAAAGAGCAATGTAGCTAAAACTCTATGTAAAAATAATATAGACAGTAAACGACTTTATGATAATGGTGTTATTGACAGGTATATCTATATAATATAAATATATATTTATCATAAGATGTCCTGGATATTTGATTTTACACCTGTAATTTTAATTTTGATTATTTTAAAGTTCTGAATGCGTGATCTCTCCTTTAGCCAATTAAAAGAGTGAGCTTGGTGACTCGGTGGGGTTAGAGAAGAGGGAAAGCTCACTTCACGCCTATTCTTGAGTGAAGGGCGTACTCCCGTTCATATTGATCGGTTATTATAAAATTATCGAAGAATAATTATAGTACAAAATTTAGAAAATTTCGTAGCATAGTTGCGGGGGACGCGTCAAATACCTGAAGGATCATTGGACATAGTGACGACCAGATCATATTAGAAAGATTACTTCGCTGTCATAATAAACTGTTTATTTATTTATCGGTGATACAGTTCCGTATACAGTGTATATTCTAAATTATTTACAAATCATTAGATGAGTTTTTAATTTGAGTCGAATTAAATACACAATATGTCAAATATCTGATATAATTTGCTTTATCACTGTATGCAAGTAATTGATTCTTGCCTTCCTGACTCTGTTGTATAGTGCGATCGTCCTAAATGACAAACATTATCTCCTTGAAAGCAATCCAAAACCTTCAAAAACATCTTGATGAGATCGAGCATTGGTACAACCAATGGCGGATTAAAGTTAATGAAGCAAATGCTCCCACATTACCTTCACCTTCTGCCGCAAGTCCTGTACACTAGTTTTTTAATTCCATTCCTTTCCCTATATCCAAGACAGTAAGGTTCTTAGCCTTCCATCTCGACAAACGACTGACCTGGAATTCACATACCAGGCTAAAAAGACAAGAACTAAACAGAGGCTTTGGACAACTGTACAGACTACTTCAAAGGACATCCCATTTCTCAATAGAGAATAAATTACTAATTCACACAGTTATACTTAAGCCAATCTGGACATACGGAATAGAGCTATGTGGGAAAGCAAAAAGAGCCGAACATCAAGCGTATCCAATCCTTTCAATTAAAAGTCCCGAGAACAATCGTAAATGCCCTTTATTACTTCAACAATCAAACCCTTCATAACGATCTTAATATACCTTACATTCTCGAACTCATCCCTTCCTAGTTCATGAAATTCCAAAGTAACCTATTCAACCACCCTAATCCCGTAACACAGTCATTGCACTGTGTGAATGAACGGCAGTTGCCTCGTCACCTGCTTTAAATGCGTGACAGTGGGAGTCCTGGCAATGGTCAGTTTCTCCAATCATGTCCTGAGCGTATGTTGCTCTCGATCTCTTCGCCACTCTTCACTGCCTCGCATCCGGTGACGATGCTGACTTCCCAAGACTCCGCTTCCTCTCTCGCATGCAAGGGAGGTGACAACCATGTGGATTTGGAAGGCCTTTGGGCAGTTTGTAAATATGGTATGAATGAGATCATTTATCACAATTACTTATTGCCCACGTTTAAGTAATAGTTATATCCAAATTAGAGAATTGATTATAGCTACTTGGATGATTACTTTGTTATTTTGGCCCAAAGTCTACTTACCAATGGGATCGGGCAACGCCATGTGTGGAGACGATCATTCTATCATTCCCGGGTGCAAATTTAATAAAATAAAATTGTTACTCCATCGCGTGTTGCGTTCTCTCTCCTGCTTTCCATCGGTGACCTACAAACGTAGATACAGATGAAGCGCACGAAGAGGATGAGCCATAAGTAAGAAGTAGGAGGAAGGGGTGGACCAGCCAGATATATGAACGTGTCTCTTACAACTGCTCACCCTTAAATGTTCCGCAGCCCAGTCCCATTTCTTTTATGTGTCCCCCCCCCGACCTTCTACTACTTTTATACATCTTCACTGAGCCCTCCTATTTACTCTTAAGAAGGGTAATTTTCTCTTCTCCACTTCAACAATTTACGACACTTTTATGAACAAAACATCATTTTTTATAGGTCACATATAATAAAACTTTTATAGACCTGAAATACATAGTATATGGTTTATATATGTGTGATATTTAACATTTATGTTCATCGCATGCCCCTCGTTCAATTTCACTGATATTAATAAGCTTTACTACCTGCTAATTATTGACTGTATAAAAATTCTAACTCAAGTTTCTCTGCCAAATTTGGTTCGACTTTGACACTAAAATAAAATTGAGATTAGATGTTGCAGTCATAAGACTTTTAAGCATTCGAAATCCACTACTCATATGGGCTGGTTGAGATTTTAAAATATTTTGATTTTAACTCAACGGTTCAGGACACATTAAAGATTGTGACGTAAAATGAATTTCAAATATTTTACATAGTTCGAGTGCTAACAGTACGAACCGCTAATTTAACGTTGTTTTAGCTGACAATATTTGTAAAAATTAATTAGAAAAAGTATTATTTGTTTAATAGGTGATTATCAGTGACCAAATTTCAAAGTGGTTTTTGAGGAAATAAATTCTAATTAAATTCGTTACAATCATTCTACTAAATATACTGAGCTGCTGGCCTAGACTGCAACGTCATGCAGTTCTGAAATAATAATATATTCTTAGGTAACTGTAAGTGCATATTTCCCAAAATGTTTTACAATTTATTTTATTTATTCAAATTTTAATAGTACTTTTAAAAATTAATTTTGAAGGCATTAGAAAAACTCGCAGAGGAAACTATTTACGAGATGGGCATATTTTTAATACATCCAAAAACCTGAAAACTCAAAACGATTTATCAAAATGTGATACTTTCCCCTGGACCACTAATGGGACTATAATCGTTTTACATCGATTAAATTTATTTTAAAGTTTTTTGGTATTGATATAAATACAAATCAAAAATATTTGTGCTTCGCAATTTCGTAATATTGTTATGTTATTGTATCTTTGTCGGATAATATATAGCTCTCGCGCTCTTGGTCAGCTTCCGCTGGCTCGTATCCGGTGACGCATCTGACAGAGCAGCGTGGGGGTCTTCCCAATACTCCGTTTCCTCTTTCGCTTGCGAGGGAAGTGACAACTATGTGGATTTGGGAGGTCCCTGGGCTGTTTGTAAATACTGTATGAATGAACGAGTTAACGAAAATTGCAAATGTGGTATGAATGAGAACATTTATCAGAATTACTTATTGACCAATAAGGCAGATTGTAATTTTAGCACAATATTATTATATATAACTTTGATCGAAACCGTTCAAACATATTAAACGATATAATTTAATAAAATTCAATGATATTTTTCTATTGGATTTCCATCCTTAATGCCTTCAAACCAATTTTTCTTCCAATTTAAATTAATTTTGAATAATACTAGAAGTATATAAATATCTTATCCTCTGTATATTAATGCAATTCTCTATAATTGGCTTAGAGCTATTGTAGGTAAGGTTGCGTGTTTTGCTTCCATTAAGAGTATCATGGTTAAAATGATCTATTTAACTCTAAGTTGTAGTTTCTCAATTCCATTTAGAGTTAGAACACGTAAATATAATTTATAAACTTCTATTTCATAATTATGTTTCAGAATATTTAGTTTTATATTGAGAAGTTCACGTGTTTTAATGGATTTGGAGTATTGTTATCCACAAGTCATGCACAAGTACTCAGCCATGACCTACTAAATTTTGCCATGTTAGAGTAGGAATAAATTTCTAGAAAATTTAAATCTATTTTCTGCGTTGTATTATCATGTTTTTCAATGGGCTCAATCAAACATTATCTTGACCAATCCTTAGCAAACAAAACCCTGTGTTAATAAAAAGAGGTGGGGATGAAAAAATGATGTATCAACAGTAGTCCAATATTGATATTGGAAACTATGCTAATCGCCCATTGGCCAAGATCTACAAGGGTTGGGGGGAGTTTAATTTGACGTCCAATAACTCTGCTCCTGGGAAACTCCCCTTGATATGCTGACAAGCGGAACGGGCAGATCCCTTGGAATTTCCCAGACATTTCTTTATTAGTTCTCATCTCTTATCCCCGTCTTTTCCCTAATCCTTCCTTTAGGCCAATTTTCCAGAGAGACTTCCAACAGTATAAAGGCCGGGTCGTTTAAATATGAAGCTGGCAATGCTAATTAAATACCAGTTATCCAGTAATAAGTCTCGAGAATTTCTCATAGATTAATATCACAGCGCAAGGAGACCTTCTCTAATGTTCCCCTTTTAAGTTTTTAATCTAAGCTTACCTTCGACTCAATCTAAGCACGATAAATAGAGTAAATGACTGCACCAGACAATTTTTCTTTGTAAAGCATCTTCCAATAGGGACTTCCGAGCTGACAGTTGATAGCGGCCATATTGTCGAAGCTGCATCTGTCGAATTGGCTGTAATTTATTCTGTCTGTTTTGCGAAATCACCATTGACGGATATAGCGTTCAACAACACGAGCAAATGATAACATTGTTTTATCAATATGGGTGTTCTGTTCGGGCAACGTTCCACGCACTTCGCCCATTTTACGACCGCCATAACCGTCCTACTGAGAAGACTATTCGCAGTGTGGTGGATAAATTTGAGTCCACTGGTTCAGTAAACAATCAACCAATACCCATACGTTGACTAAACGCAAGATCTGCCCAAAACATCGCCGCTGTCCGTGAGAGTGTGCAGGAGAATCCGAGGCAGTCGATTTCGCGTCGCTCACAAGACCTCGATCTTTCGCAGACCACAACTTGGCAAATTTCGCGTCGTGACTTGGGCCTGCACCCATACAACATTCAATTGACCCTGGAGCTGAGGGTAAACGACCATAGACAATGACATGTGGTCATCTCACGTGATGTAAACTGGCCACCGATATCGTGCGATTAGACGCCGTTAGTCTTTTTCTTGTGGGGTTTTCTTAAGTCGCAGGTCTATGCGAATAAGCTACAAATCACAGCGGTCCTCTAAGCCAACATAACCCATGCCATTGGTCAAATTCAGCTTGATTTATGCGCCATGGAAAATTGAAGCCGCGGCGGACATTTGGACGATGTTATATTCCATACATAATGGCATCAATAGGCCTTTCAAACGAATAAAAATTTTTTGATGATATCTGACACACACTTTGTTTTATTCAGATATAGAAAGCGCTTAATGAAAGACCCTATACAATTTGTATATTTGACCCTTAATTTGACCCTATAACCTATACACCGCTGATGTCCCCTCTACCACCAATACCATCTTGGCAACACTTTCAGATGACATTGCAGTCCTGTCAACCGATTCAGACCCTTTTTACAACCAGAAAGTTAGGGAACTCTTGAATGTATATTTTTTATTGTTCTCTTGCCAAGGCTTGATGGACAAAAAGGGTGGGTGGGGTTACGACCTAATACACAAGGTGTACACGAGGTTTTTGGATGCTCTCAACGATCTGTCTTCCAGTGCTAGTTCACTTTCTCAACCTTTGGCTCTTGGCATGTCTGAGAAATGTGAAAATGAACCAGCCTCAGTAGTATCTTCCCAAGGTAGGATACGTGAGCACGATTGCCGAAGCCTCCGCTTCCTCTTTCGCACGCGAGGGAGGTGACAACTAAGTGGATTTGGGAGGTCTCTGGTCTGTTTGTAAAAACTTTATGAATGAGCGAGTGAATGAAAACTGTAAATATGGTATGAATGAAAACATTTATCACAATTATTTATTGCCCAATGAGGCAGATTGTAGTTTTATCATAATAAAATTATTTACATATAAACATTTAATGGTCATTTGTTTATTCTCATTGCAAATGCTCCCGTCGTCATTTTAATAGTGTTATGTATCGTAAATAATTTCACATTACGAAAACGATAGTTTATTCGCTGGTAACAAACCTCTTGCCTGAATCGGGATGTTGAATTCCTATGCGAGATACAATCGCTACCCCTGGCGCGAATCGATCTCACTATGTCCTGCCCCGTAACAACTCAACCTGCACTCAATGTGCATGACAAGATGAAAGACAAACTATGAAACTTTAAAGAGGGAGTGTAATTTGCTCGATTCCATCAGCTAGATAGACTAAATGATGAGAGTATTTGAACCTTATCTTATCCGATAACCTATCATTATACCAACTATTTACAAAGCCTATCGTTGAAACAGTGTAGCAAGCACGAATATCAACAGATATTCATCAATAAGCCCCATCGTTGTTTTTGCATGTTCTCTTTAGATAATCTACCCGATGCCGTATTCGATTTAGCAATCAGGTCGATATCGTTTCATTTTTTTTGTCCAGAAATAACTAGCTGGTATTCTAAAGGAGAACAACACATGATAAATTTAAAGGTATTACTGCTTGTAGATGTTGCAGACTGAAATTCTCAGCGGTAGAATTTTGTCATTCATTATCACTTAGGCTTCGTGCATTCCTCTGATAAATATTCCTAGAAGATTATGAATAAATATTTTTCCGAATCGCTTAAAATAAATTATTGTACCTAATCGATTTATCTTGGTTTTTAATATATTTTCAAATCAGAGTCAAATCAAACTTAAATTAAAAATTACACCAACTGAGGACTTAAAAATTAAATCAACTGGTTCATTCGAGGATCAGTAACCGTTTTTTTCTAACCCTATAAAATATTTTACCCATCTTTGGCGTGAGTACTCAAATTTTGATATGCACGTCAAATATAATTTTCTGATACATGCAGTTCTTCGTTGTAGGTGCTCGAGTTTATCTAATCTCTTTTAATCACTTCATTTTATCTACTAAACTATCTTGATTATAAAAAACTTGAAGATCTCTAAAAAATTTATAATTAGCGAAAATTAAGCCCCCCACCAAAAAAAAAACCTACTGATTCCTGGAACGGTGCCAGATTTGCGATTTCTATTTTTCGCTCCCGGGACATTGTTTTCTTGAATATCATCACATTAGATTTGGCTTGTTTTATCTGTTCCATAGGGAAAAATCAGAACGTTAAATTTTAACCACGGGATAATGTAGTGTAAAGGAGAAATATATTTGTTTATCCTTTGTTGTTTTAACTTTTAGTGTTCACGGGCAATGATAAATACGTTCTTATTTATAATAATTATATACATTAATTAATTAATAATTAAAAAAATACAGTCTGTTATAGTTTTTGGAATTTCAAGTAAAAGGAATTAGTGGATTTTCTGAAGCTGTTGTTTTATTGAAATAATTTGCTGTAGAGTCGTTAAGCCCAGTGGCTATTTTCTTTTTTGTTACGGGGGAATAGTTGATGACACAAATTTACAGGTTTTGGATCGTTTCATTTTTACAGTAGGTATATTTTTACTGTAATTAGATTTTCAAGCGTGGCTACTGGTAAAGCATAGGTTATGACTGAAAGGATTTTTTTTTATTCAGAAATTTGTACTCATTTTATATCATAAAGTAGCTTTTCTTCACGGCAAAAAATAAAACGGGTTGCTATATATAACAGTTATATTGTCGAAAGATACAATCGTCAAACACATAGTTTATCAATTTAAAACATCATCGGCAATAAATAAATTAATGATAACGAATATATAGTTTCTTGTTGAACATATTTTTAAAAAGGCTTCACTTAACCATTCACTGATTTTAATTTTCTTATGAAGTTTTTTTTTTACTGTCTCGTTGATTTCTGGTCAGTTTAAGTTGTTTATTATGATTCCTAGTTCTTTTAGAGCTAACTATACCACTATGATTTTCTTGAGGAAAAATCCTGCAGAATTTTACAGAATACCTCTTCAAAGAACCTCTCGCACTCACACGCAGGAAATCCTTCTTTTTCTTCAAGGAACTAGTATTGACAGCGTAACTGCACTCGTATATTAATATATTTTGATTTTGTATTCACTTCTGAGATTTTCCATAGCGTTCCACTCACCATGTGGATTTGGGAGGCCTCTAGGCTGTAAATACTGAATAAATAAGAAAATTATCACAATTACTTATTGCCTAGTAAGCAGATTGTAATTTTAGCACAATTAAAAAGTTTCAATCCAAAAAAAAAGCGTTCTGCTCAATCCACGACTCACTTTTCCCTTGTAGCTTTGCATTCCCGGCCTTATTTTTATTTTGCCCTACCGTGGTAATGTTTTAAAATGACTTACCGTAGACAAAGCTCACAGTGAGCTCTTCATTTTAATAAACTTCACGAGACCCGAGGCAATGAAACACAACTTTGTGAGGTGAACTCACCACCAAGGTGGACTGGCAATGAAGGTTTGAACTGCACAATCCGCCACCGGTCTCAACGTTTCCCCACATATTGCGAAGAATTCCTCAATGTCAGAACTAGACTGTAAAAAAGTGTGAGTACCGCAACAGTTCTTTCCAGTATATGCATCTCCTGTTTCTTCTATCTCTTACGGAAAATTTGAAGATTTGTTGAAAAATCAGTTTTTTGAATATTAAAGAACTCGAGCTCTGACTCTAAAAAGTTTAATAATGTAATGTGATTCATTTTCAGCCATGAGTAAATAATTGAGTAGAAAATTATTTGGTTTGGATTTACGAATGAGATTTGTTAGGTTTCGAGCTACATAGTGCACAATTCACACAAACTAGCAACGACCTGATGCAGTCATACATGATATCTTCAAACATTGTTCACAAGAAAAGAATGTACATGTTATAGATAAATGTGATTGGTCATACTGGCAACAAAAGCTAAGTACAAAAGAATACAAAGAAAACATAAGGCAGATAACTGCTTTGTCAGAAGCTTAGCCATTGAAATTAATATGTAACAGTTGCTATTGTTAACCAAAAAAATATGGTTAGTTATCTATAGACCTGAAACCCACACACGAGGCTAAAAAGACAAGAACTAAACAGACGCTTTGGACAACTGTACAGACTACTTCATCCCATCTCTCAATAAGAAATAAATTAGTAATCTACTAAGTTATACTTAAGCTGGACATATGGAATAGAGCTATGGGGTACAGCAAAAAAGTCGAACATCAAGCGTATCCAATCCTTTCAATCAAAAGTCCTGAGAACAATAGAAAATGCCCCTTATTACGTCAGCAACAAAACCCTTCATAACGATCTTAATAACCTTACATTCTCGAACTCATCCCATTCTCATTCAGTTCTAAGTAGTCATGATATTTTTTCCTACATCCAGACCCTGATATAGCATCCCAAAACCTTCAAAAACACCTTGATGAGATCGAGTACTGGCGCAACCAATGGCGAATCAATGTCAATGAAGCAAAATGTACAACCTGAGACAGTACGGTATTTAGGCTTTCATCTCGACAAGCGACTGACCTGGAACCCACACACGAGGCTAAAAAGATAAGAACTAAACAGACGCTTTGGACAACTGTGCTTGGACTACTTTGAAGGACATCTCATCTCTCAATATAAAATAAACTACTTATTTACAAAGTTATACTGAAGCCAATCTAGACATATGGAATAGAGCTATGGGGGACTGCAAAAAAGTCGAACATCAAGCATATTCAATCCTTTCAATCCCAAGTCCTGAGAACAATAGTAAATGTCCCTTATTACGTCAGCAAAAAACCAATCATAACGATCTGAATATAACTTACATTCTTGAAACCATCCCTTCCAAGTTCATGAAATTACATAGTAACCTATCCAACCAGCCTAATCCCCTAGCACAGTCATTGCACTGCACCAATCATCCCTATAATCCTCCTCGGAGACTGAAACGGCAATGACCAGTTTTATTTTAATTATCTAATTAATTTTGTAACAAGAGGATATAAAAAAATTGTTTGTTAAATATACAGCCTCCACTGGCTAGTATCCGGTGACGCAGCTGATGGAGGAACGCGCGGGACTTCTCAAGACTCCGCTTCCTCTTCCGCATGCAAGGGAGGTGACAACCATGTGGATTTGAGATGTCTCTGGGCTGTTTTAAATAATTTTTTAATTAGCGAGTGAATGGAAATTGTAAATATGGTATGAATGAAAACATTTATCACAATTTCTTATTGCCCAATGAGGCAGTTTGTGATTTTATCATAACAAAGTTGTGATTTTCAATTAATTATCTATAAATCGTTATCTATTAATTAATTTTATGAACTTAAAAGCTCTCTCTTATCAACATAACTCGTTCACCTAACAAAGATTTCTGCTCTCCCGATGATATTTTTCATACATTTCGTTACTGTTGTTTTAATTTAGCGATCAGCATGGGCTGTTGGGGATTTTTGTCTCATTTAAAATTTTCGATCGATTTTACAAACTCGATTGTAGGAGAAACAACCAAAGGAAAGGGACCGTGTACTTGTTTGATACAATGTTCTGCATTTATTACTTTCTAATACTGTTCAGAAAAAAATAGGCATCCATAATGCGCGAAGGAGTGTGTAAAAAGAGGACCCTGTTAATGTACTATGGACAGGAGACACAAACAACAAAGGCAGGAGTGTGCAGTAAATCTGCCAAGTGGCTATAAAAGGCTGTTGTTGGTAGTTACCCTGCGTTAGCCGCAGGACGGATATTCGAGCGGATACATATTTATCGGCCCCTGAGAATGTCCGCCGAGCAGCCTCGAGTATATTGGCCCTGTAGCCTCTTTTATTGATCACTGCTCCGGGACCGGAACTGCGATATTTACATACTCATAATAAGCCGAGGGCCGGTAGCAGGTGCGGCTAATTTGGAACGGTTACAGTCACTCTGAGTTATCGGCGAGCCGTCATGCTCTACAGTGATACTATCTCTCTACCCTTGCTGCTGTGTCCGCTCGCTCATCTCTACAACTGCGGAGAATTTAAATGACTCTTAATAACTAGTGGGGCTAACCATGCTCGT
Source organism: Acanthosoma haemorrhoidale (assembly GCA_930367205.1). Lineage (NCBI taxonomy): Eukaryota > Metazoa > Arthropoda > Insecta > Hemiptera > Acanthosomatidae > Acanthosoma > Acanthosoma haemorrhoidale. The sequence goes on from OV884012.1 coordinate 17,208,583, forward strand.
TCTGCTTACATAGAATATTTTCCTCCTTATGGTTTGCTCTTGACTGCAATTAAAACAACACCCGCTAATTTCATGAGGTCCACTCTTAACTCACAGGCCGATGAAAACAACTACGTGCAGTAGCTCACTCTGTCTCTACTAAAGTGCTTTAAAAAGCAATAAATAACCAATGTGATTGTATTGATTTATTGGTAAAAAAAATCATAATTCTTATGAATTTTATTCATAAAATTTTAATATTTTGTGCTTACAATAGCTTTTATTCTATCCTGTGCCACTGATAATACCGATACTATAAACTCAGTTACGTGCACGATATATTATTGTGTAATCAACGTATTCTAGTTGAAGGAAATTAATGGTTTTTCGTGAAATTGCCCTTTAACGAAATTCCATTTCTCTCATTTTATCGTATATTCTACCATCAGCATTGTTTCCCATAAAAAGCCAGCTAATTGGTTGTACTTCCAAAAGGGTTCCAATAAAACATTAATGCGTACTTCATTGGGAGTTATGAGCGTGACTCCACTGATGAAAGCTACATTCAATTCAATTTCCAATCGTCAATTAAATATGAAACACATGCTCATGTGTTGATTATTTCTTAATAAATATTTATTACCAACCCTGTATGAGAGCCATACATGGATTCAATAGCTCGAAATAAGTGTATAGAGCGGAAAGGTCTCATTAATAGCCATTCTTGGCTGGGTACGCTTTTACAATAATTACTTATTGTATTATTAATTAATGAGTAATTTTTATTAGTCGCAGTTTATATCTCTAAGGGAATTTCGGATTGCTAATGTTTATAGTTCAATTGAAAAATCAATTAAAACCGTGATTTGATCAGATTTTTGGTTCTGGAATTTAGCGGTGATGGAAAGTTTTTATATATTTGACCACCATTTTTTGTAAATATAGGAAGAAGGGGTTTTTAATTTTACAGCCTTTTGCTTTTACTACTTTTTCCCTTCACTTTAGATTTTGTTATTTCATATTATCTAGTGGCTTTAAACTAGAATTATAACTCAGGTGTCAGGGACTTAATAATGTCGGTTTATCGGGGCAACAACGAATCTGAATATTATAAATATTTTGCGAGTAAATATCCACTAATAAGATTCCGTCGGATGGGACGCTATTTCTACTTCCAGAATATTTTTGTTTAGAGGTACATAGGGTGTACTTAAAGCAGACAGAGTACAGCTTACGGACACTTGTTATTAGTTAGATGTACCGCACATCATGGAGTATGGTTCGTAAACATGATTTCAAATTCGAGAAACATGTTATTTCTAGAAGTCCCTAGAGGTTAATTATTCTCTTATTACATTAGATAAATAATAATAAATTATATCCCTTTAAAATTTACATTTATATATGACTAATCATATATATTTTAATTTTGACTTGCCATTAGTAATTAAACAGAGTGCGTTTAAATAGTTTGTAATTAATAATTGTATGAGCTATGAAGGAATAAATCTTGTTTTATCTATTCATGAGAAGTTACAATTTAGATATGGTTAGAAAATTGTTAAGTATTATTAGCAGATAGGTCTTTTAGGCTTTTTTTCTTAGGCCTTTTTGTCTGTTTTTTTTTCTTTTTTTTAGGAGATTAGTTCATCACCTAACTACTAAGCTATCAAGATTACGTGTTTTTGGATTTAATTTCTGTGTGGTTAATTGATTTGTGAGGTTTTCCGGCCAAGTCTGAGAAAACAATCATATTTTCGCCTGGTTTTATTCAAACTATACTTTATTCTGCAGAAAAAAAAGTAAATAGATCAATTTTAAAATATACAAAAGTCAAAAAAAGGAAGTCAAATTAGACTTACGTAGACCGTACTAAATTATAGGCAGAGGCCAACTCCGGTGATCATTAAGTAATATTGCAGCTCCTGGATGGCTAAATTTCAATAAAACCCAGTGTTTTTGTGTTGTTTTATTACATTCTTTTATTATTATAGGGATGAAGTTATAATAATTATTGATTAAAATATATTCACTTTTCTCAAATATATTTGACCAGAATTTTGTGTAAAAGAGACGAAGGAGGGATTTTTACTTTTACAGCCTTTTGCTTTTACTACTTTTTACCCTTCACTTTTGATTTTGTTATTTCATATTATCTAGCGGCTTTAAAAGCGAGTGCCCTTTTTAAAATTTTATCTTTAGGTGGACGCTACCGAGCAGCACTCACTTTACTGCCTAGTATAAGGCTTATTACATCGGTTCATTATAAAGAAATGTTAAAGCTTTATAAATAATTTGAACTTAATTGAATGCTTTTCGTTCCTATAGATCTTTTTAATAATGGATCGCAATCGTTCCATTCATTTTTCAATAGATACATTTTTATAACAATTATTAACGTTTACTTTTATCTACTCATTTGAATCTTTTTACGTAAATCTTGAATTTATGATCTACTTTTTTTAATTACTTTTCATCTCATGACAGCTGGTTTGGTCTGTCAGAACTTCTGTAATGCAAATAATTTAGTTTTCGGTGGCGAATAAAGGTCCAAAGTCTCTCCAGAAAAAAAATTCTTTCCAGTAATAGTCCAGCATCAAAATGGGATGGTAATAAATTAATTAAAATAATGCCAATGATTTATTACGAAAATGCTTTAATAATTTCGTTATAATTATTCTATAAATTAAATAAACATTATTATTACTGCTTATTTCTAATAGTTAACAAAATTTGATAAGAACAACAAAATATAAAGATAAATTGATAAAAATGTATAGGTTCGCTTATGTAACCAACCCACTTACCCGTTATATTAAAAGGAAAGCATATAGCCGCCGTCATGAAATTAGACGCTTGGGATGAAGGGGCTACTTGGTGCGGTGTTGCCACACACGGGCAGGGAACTAATCACTAATTTTCTTATTGCTTAATGATTGACATTATCGAAGTAAAGACATCACGTAGATAGAAGAGAAGTAGTGCACAGAGCGGCGACAGGGCTTGCATTGTATTGCGGGTCTCAAGCTTCTAATTTCGTGAAGGCAACTATAGTGATTAACTTAATATTTTTATGTAATGAATGGTGCGAACTTCATTTCAGTAATACACAAGATATATTTTTATTGGCAAAGGAGAAATAACACAAATACGAACCATAGTGAAAAGTCTGTATGTGTCATAATAAGTGTATGCACGTCAGAGTTCACTTTGTTGATTGTTTTTATAAATGTGGGTTTATTTATTATAAAATTACTACTGTTTAAAGAAAATAAAGAGTAATTGTTACTAAAATTGATGCTGTTTAAAATCCAACAAATAATATTTAAAGCAAGAAATGAAAATGTAATTCCATGTTTCTGATATAACGGCAATGAGAGGAGACAGGAACGGTAACGGTCCCATTCACTATATGTAAGTGCCAGGGCTAATAAGTGCACTCAGCCCTTAATAAAATAATAAATTTAATCACCCATTGATACAGCATTAGACCAGGGGCATTCATGACTACAGCTCGTTGATAACGTAATACGGGCGAATGCCCCCTTAGGAGCCCTTCAGGGACGAAGAATGTTCTTGGACCTCACATGAACCCCCTTTCACGTAGCCCATGAACCCCATCGAGCCCATTACGTATAGTTACGTTTGCGCTAGTCGAAGAGTTCATTTTGCAGTATAAAATAAAACAGTTAGGAGTGGTAAAATTACTTGACTTACCTTAATGCTTGTTGCTCTAGCTTAATCACCTTGGTGATAACTATTTGATAGAAACTATGTGTTTTAAAGCAAGAAGGTGGCTGTCAAAAGGGCATTAGAAATTTCTGATATCTGAAAAACCCCACTTTATTATCTAAACCTTGTACTAAGAGTAAACCAATCGTTTTTGAATATGCGGCTTTGAGGAACGTCTGAACAGCTCACTAAACAGTAAAACCCGGTTCCAAAAAAATTAAAAGATGCTAGCTTGTAAACCAGTTATAAATAAAAAAAAAACAGGGTTAAACGACTTACCTCCAGGTAATTAAAAATATAAAGCGTGTCCCAGAATTAACGCAAGATTTGATTTAAATAGAAAACACAGCTTTTAGTATTTTTGTTGTTATTTTTTTATTGAATTATAAAGTAAATAGGATAGGGTTATATATAGAATAACACATCGGGCAAATGGCCTCCACGACTTTGCTGGCACATACGCACTCTTTTGTCGAAATTTGCCATGACCTTTTGACATAAATGTGGTTGAATTTTGTCTTTTAATGCACGAGTGGATGTGGACTTGTTGGCGTACACCTTTGACTTCAAATAACCCCATAAAAAAAATCTGAAGGTGTTAAATCACACGATCTAGGGAGCAAATTCTGATCACCGTAACGAAAGAGTACACGACCTGGAAATGTCTCATGCAGTATTTGTATAGTTTCATGGGCTGCATGGCATGTGGCACCATTTTGTTGAAACCAAATATTAGCCACATCAATATTATCCAATTTACGACGCCGAATTGATTGTTGGATTTTCAACAACTCTCTCACGGACTGCTTCGATATTGACATTTGGACGGATTGTTTTTGGATGACCAGTGTGTTTAGTGTCTCCAACTGATCCAATCTCCTTAAATTTTTCAATTAATCTCTTCACAGTTGATGAAGCCAAAACACTATTCCGACCATGTTTTGTATGAAAATGCGGTCGCCAAACTTTGATTATTTTTTAAGATAATGTTCAACAATAAAGACACGTTGTTCTATCGTGTAACGCTCCATTTTTACTAACCCTACACTGTCAGCTGTCAGATTGTTTTTTTTTAGGGTTGCCAGCACTTTACTGCACAAATGGCGGCAAATTCAAATCTTGCGTTAATTCTGGGACACCCTTTTATATACTTTATATATTATGCTATAATCTATGGTAATTAAATTATATCTTATCTTATGTAAAGAACTGTTAATTAAATTGGACTAAGAAAGGTCTGGACGGATTGTGTCTGTGGCTATTTTTATGAAAAATGTTACTTATATATTGGAAACAGGCCCTGTCTAATTGGAAGCTGCACTGCAGTTCATTAAAATTCATTAGGTAAGAGAAAAGGTTTTGGATTAATTGTTTAAAAAATCTAGCCATCCTATAATCTAATCGTTGTTGGTTTGTTTACCTTAGGGGGTAATGTTTTATCTGATTCTCTATAAATTGGCATTTTTCGTCAAGATATCAATCAATAGATTTTTATGAATTTGCCTTCTGGCCTAAATATGCTCTCATTGATCACTATTACGATATTGTGGTTAGCTGCGATGTCCAGCTGTATTAGGCTTAAACTCCATGAAGCATGGTTTATAAATAATTAGATAGTACAAGGTCGGCCTTGGGCCTAGTCCGGTTGCTCTCCTGATATTCATCGACTGGGGCGGATAGGTCCCAAGCTCTCCCTAACCAGCCTCGACGCCCTGTCCTGAATATTCAGCAGATCCTGACTGCTAATGCCAATTTGTCCGATTCCCTGGGAGGTCCCGGCTTCTCCTCTCTCTCCCTTGTCTTTGAGCCTGCTTATAGTATACCATCCTCGGTTTAACCCTCTCACGCCACAACGACCATAAACCATCGTCTAACTTATCATTCTACTCCATCCAATCTCTAGGATTCCTCCCCAATCTTAAACTTTAACAGACCAGGGTGTATTTCATAGATATTTTACGACCTATAAACTTATGTACTCATAAGGAATAAATAGTCGTGGCCCCGTCCATAAAAGTGAGTTTAGAATCCTAGGATACTTAAACTTCAAATGAATTTTAATTCAACAATTAATTAGAATACACGTTAGATTATTCATAAAATTTTAAATCAGGCAAGACTCTGTATAGCAAGCATTTATTCTACAGTCATTTCAATTATGTCATATAATTACCATGTGCACCAGCGTAAACGAAGCAGCACAATAAACTGGAATGGGCCACGGGCGCCAGGTCCCTCCAATTAGATTGAGAGAAGTAACTGAACTCATTAACTAAACTTAATTCACAGAGTGGCCGTTATAAAACCTTCATACTGAATCAGAAACTACAAGATTATCTCAAAAAAATGGAATATGTAATATATATGTAAATCCCGACTCACTAATGACTAAAACCGGGCTCCGGGACAATCCATAAGTATATCATCAATAAAATTGAAATGGAAACTACATGAACATTTAAAATGTACAAAATTATATAAAAATAACTTAACAATACTCCACTGGTATAAATTTGTATAGTTAGTTTTTAAGAGGAAAAAATTATGAAATATCTGGATTTGCATCTGACATATTCTGATTTTTGTTTATGTGTCCTTATTAATGAGTCGAACTAAATCATTGAGAATATCGAAAATAAAATATTTTTTTTAATGGAAAATTTTCGGGAGTTTTAGGATCTAAATTTAAAATTTATTTTTTTTTTACATTTTTAAGTAAGAGACTTTCACCACCAAGCTAAATAACTCGTGTAACAGTAAATGACTGACATTAAAGTCAACCCGGCCAAGACGCAAGGAATTATATTCAGCTATAAATCCGGAAGAAAGAAGCTCCCGAAATCATTCGTCTTAGACGGCAAAGAGTGCCCTGTAAGCAACGAGCTATGCTACCTTGGGATTACCCTCGGTGGACACTTGTCATTCACAACACATCATGGCAAGAAGTTAAAGAGTGTTAGGAAGAAATTCTTCAGCCTTGGACACCTACTTCACAGCCCGGCTTTATCGGTACGCCTCAAGCTGCTAATATACCAGAGCGTCCTAAGACCTGCTTTGATGTATGGGACCCCTCTCTTCAAGTATCTGACTCCTAACGCTCCAGCAATTTCAGAACAGAGTTCTCCGCACCTCCCTCAAACATACCCCGTTCGACCGAATGAAGGCAGACGAGATGCATAAAAAATTTGAAGTGCTCACCATTCAAGATTTTATTAAGAGAAGGCACATCAAATTTTTCGACTCACTCCGACACAGCCACAACCCACTATTCTCCGACCTTCAACCACCACCAATGCCCGTCCGATGGAAGCACTGTTGGACCGCCGAAGCCTGGAGACAGATGGACGTGATCGAACCCGAGCCCCCTGACGGAGACTGAAGATCTACACCCAGCCGAGAGATCAAGCCCGATCTCCCGGCCGACTCAACCGAAGCTACAAGACCCCATCTACCTGTTTAAGCAGGGTCGACCTTCCGGCTTGACTTATTTCAGGCTTGACCTGGCCGACTACAAACCATTGCCTAGGTACCCCTAGGCTCCACCCTCGGTAGACTCTCACTACCTTCCTGATTCCACCCGCCTCCTTCAGGCATTCCACACCCTATATCCTTCTCATACATCCTTCAAATGGGGGACTCCCTTAGTGAAAGGCAATCATTAGCACAAAATAATTTTCCTTTATTTTTCCCACATCCTATTTTTATAAGTTTGAGAGCTAAGAAAAAAAAAAATGTAACATTGTTCCAAAAACAATCAACCTGTATAGATGACTGTATATATGACTTCAAATATGCATACAGTCTATTAAAAAGAATTATATATTAGTGAAAGTAAGAGATACTAATTAATACTTAATATTTACAATTACAGGGCAACCGTTTGGCCATACGAGTACATTACATAAACATAGTTTATTACTATAATGTTCGAAAAACTATTTACAACCTACCTTAAACATAAATGAACATAAACTGAACGAATATTTAAGCAGTACTAAAATCAATTTTTCTTAAAAATATATCTTAGCCAAGTGGTTCTTTTACCCACCCACCATGATCACTTCCTTGGTAAACATTCAGGACTTCGCAATTGCTACAAAAAAAACCAAATTCCCAAAAAAACCGTAATGAACATAGAATTTATCTCCAGATAACATTTATGTAATTAGTAACTCATGTTAAAACCTTACAATCTCTAACTCCCACTTAGTGTCTAACAAAAATATGTTCAATATTCTCCATGCTGTGCATGTCAATTTTCCTCCAACACGTACCACAAAGATCCTTATGCGCTCAGGTATCCTATCTGTTTTGACTACAAAGATTTTCTTATTTAATTTAAAACTTGTTTTGAAAAGGAGTTACTTGAATGTGCAGCATCAAACAATTGAGGATTTCGATGAGCACACTTATTGTTGTAATTTTCATTGAATTGGTTTTATTAACATTCATATTCAAATGTAGTATCCCTAATTTATACTGTATGAAAATCTCGAGCTACCGCTCCACATATTATTTATTGAGATCTCTAATTTGATATGCTAAATACAATAGGAAAAACATTTTCTTTGTTCTACTGTAATTAATTAATTAAAATTAATTAGCTTCATTATCTTTCATGGGATTTCTCTTAAGTATATTTTTAACATTATCGGAACACGGAAGGGAATATAATCAATATGTAACCTGAGATATTTGATATCCAACTCAATTCAATGCATTGAATGCAATTTGTTCTCATTACCACGTTACTGACCTTAATTAAATTTTATATAATTGAAAATGTTATCAAATGGACGCCACATGTCAATTTTCATGTAAATAATTAAATCTGATGACTGACAATCTCCAGGGCAAGAATATATAATGACACAAAGTTGAAATCATAGAGGTTTTTGATTTAAAAAAAAAAAAACTACTGCTGTAAGCAGCAGTGAGTTTTCCTGGCTTAAAGTTATTATTTAGGTTTCGCGTATATACAAAAATCGCGTATATACAAAAAGTAGGCCTAGGTGGCTTTGTAGCTGAAATGTGACGTTAAAGAGAGCTACTGTGTTCTCTGTGGACAATTATTTCAATCACTGTTTAAGCAAGTAGAGGGCAAACCGTCCTCAACTCAATAAATCATAATAATTCTAAACAGGTATAAAAGTGGGAATTGGCACCAATAAATAAAATATTTATTTACAAATTCATCGTGTACACTTGTTAAGATAAGTTATATTCCATTTTATATATTCAGTGGCAGATTTTAATTGTAACCACTCTCGTTTATGAATCATTGATGGTCTTGATCTAGTTTAGGTAACGGATGGTGTACTGACAATGTCTTGCTTGAGTTAATTGAGTTGAGGTTTTATGTCATTATTTCTTCGTCTATTTATTTATTTCCTATATGTACTTAGAGGATATGAACACATTTTCAACTGCGAGTGGACAAGTTATCACATGATGTAGACGCGTCAGTTTCAGATGTTAATAGTAACCACTCTTGGTTTTATAAATCATTGATGGTTTTGATCCAGTTTAGGTAACGGATGGTGTACTGACAATGTCTTGCTTGAGTTAATAGAGTTGAGGTTTTATGTCGTTATTTCTTCGTCTATTTATTTATTTCCTATATGTACTTAGAGGATATGAACACATTTTCAACTTCGAGTGGGCAAGTTATCACATGATGTAGACGCGTCAGTTTCAGATGTTAATAGTAACCACTCTTGGTTTTATAAATCATTGATGGTTTTGATCTAGTTTAGGTAACGGATGGTGTACTGACAATGTCTTGCTTGAGTTAATAGAGTTGAGGTTTTATGTCGTTATTTCTTCGTCTATTTATTTATTTCCTATATGTACTTAGAGGATATGAACACATTTTCAACTGCGAGTGGGCAAGTTATCACATGATGTAGACGCGTCAGCTTGGTGTGGCCAGTCTTATTGCGATGTCTTGTCTTGACAGTGATGAAGGAAATGCCCACAGTATGTTCAGTTCCTTCAAATTTCTCAAATGATTTAAGCCCAGTGCTTAGTATCGTCCCAGCATTATTAGTTCAATGTTTTCCTCGTCATAACTTTTAACTTTCTTTTGACTTCTGATCAATCAATTAATCTAAGTTCTTTTCATTTTGTTCTCGATATCGTTAAATTATATGACTACAAATAAAATACACCTCAACCGTGTGAAAATCTATGACAATTTTGATCCTGTCAACAATAACCTTTTCGACCTCCATTTTGTTATATAGAGTAATCATTAATTAGGGGAATCCTAGTGTTTTTTTCCTGTTTCACATCATTAATTTTGGAGTTGCTAAGTTACCAGAAAGCAATCGATCAGTGAGTGGAGATAAGTTTGACTCAGGGGGTTATTATAGAGTCCATACTTCTTGTCAAATCACGATCTTTGCTCAGCTCAAAGTTAGGTGTGGCGTTACCTGACGGGTAAATTGTTTTCCCGACACGGTTTTGACGTGTTTGAACCGAGTTTGACAGGTCCTTTGCGTGCTTTGCAAAGTGAAAAAAGAAATTAAACATTAATTTGAATTTTACACAGGATGTGAAGGGTTTTTACATTAATTAGGTTACTCAATATTTCCTTCCTACGCCCCGCTACTAATATTGGTAGCAAATATACATTATATTTTCCAAGCCTGAAGGGAGAGGCTTTACTTTTAGACTAGTAAAACGTTATCGTTTTTCGTCTGCCAGTGGACTAGATCCTAAAAATTATCTACTCTTAAATTTTAAAATTATAATCTCAACACGTTATAATATGCCGATTATTTGTTGGGTAAATTACAATAAAAAAAAATTAAACATGAAAACGTCCAACTGAAAACTATTGATGATTTTACGTTCTCACTGCTCACAGGGAACGAAAAATAAGAAACCAATGCAAAGATTTTTTTTTTTAATATTCGTAAAATAGATTTTTTGCAGCACATTTTGGAAATTGTTTTTATTCTGTTCAATATTTTAATATGAATTTTAGGAAAATTTTTCCGATATTAAGTGTATGATTTTTATTTTGTTTTACAGTATTTTAAAAAGTTAAAAAAATAATCACACGTACGAAACCTCCCTTGATATCCTTAAAATTATATATGGTAGCTAAATTTAATAATGTAATATTTTACAAATAACTACATGCATATATACATAAAGATAAAGATGCATAGATTTTTCTTCTGTCCCTTATGATACCCTGCTGTATCATTATATTATATGCTAGTATTATTTTTTCCTAATCAACGTTCTTTAATTCGTGTTACTTTAGTTTTCAATACTTAACGCGTACATATAATATAACACTTACCCAGACATAAAATGTGTTCATCATTGATATGAAGAAATAGCACCAATGAAGGACAGAAAAAAACGACATGGCAATTGGTCCTTAAATGTTTTATTTTTATTTACATACTTATTTTTACTCCAGTTTGCTTCCAGTTACCAATGCTTTTTTTTATTACTTCAACTTTCTGGCACATCATCACACCGATCAACCAAAGTTATCTGTTACATGTTATTTATGTGACGTCCTAAAGAAATCCTCAGGGGAAGCTAATATATTTTAATTGAAAATCCCAAAAACATTTGAGAAATTAAATTATATTTTTGAACTTTATTTAGATTGTATGTTGTGATTGGTTTGTATCGGCTCTCTAGATAGGGTGATGCTTTGTACCGTAATTGTTCGAACAATATGCCATACTAAGGCATAATGATCTAAAGTATGTGGTGATAATACGGCTTTGGACACAGCAATCCATGTATTATTCCCATATATAAATATAATTAGCACAATTGTTATTTTTCTAATGGAACATAAACTGCTTTTTATTACTTTTCGATCTTAAGATAGATTTCTGTTTTACCAAAAGAAAATTCTGAAATGTTTGGGCAAGTTTTTATTTCAGAAAACAATACAGTTCCCTTTTGGCCATCTTCCAACTTTGAAAGAAGTTTCAGTGCAGACAGTACATTAAAGGCTATTTTCTAACCCAACTGGCCACGCTAGAAAAAAATAAATTATACAAAAGAAAAACATAGTAGGAGTCCATTAAGAGATCTAGATCTTAGTCCTCTTTTGTATTATTAAATTTACTATCGCCCCTGTGTAGTGTTTCCGAAATAAATCTTTTTACATTTCAGTCGAGGAAATCTTTGGAGTGTATAGCTTTTAAGTACAGTAAGATCATCGGACTTCAATTTCTCTCAAATAACAAAAAATAATAGATGATCTTAGAACAGTAGTGAATAAATATTTTCCAATTTGAAGATAATGTATTCTACAGTTAACAGTGTAAAATAACATTAACTACTTAAATTGGTTCAAAGATTTCTTTCATTAACCACCCATTAATTGTTATGCCCCTTTCAGCTATTGTAGCATCGTTGTAAAGGGTATTCAAGTCACTCAAGTGAATCACAATGTTAAAAACAAAATAAAATGTTGAAGTGATTTCTCTAAATATTAAAACGAAATACGATAACTACAAGTATCAATAGTCTAAGTTCTTCAAACTCCCTAATTACAGTTACACACTTGAATACAATAAAAATGGCAGGACAAATAAACAATTCCTAACTAGAGAGCTTAGGGGGAAAAAAAAAACAAAAATTTAAATTGCCTTTTGGAAATGTTTCTATTCTTTAAATTAAAATCTATTATATAATTTTACATGAGTCGGGGCGTCACGAGGAAAGTCTTAAATACTCTGGTGATGAAGATAAAGAGTTAGATGGTCTAAAGCCTTGACTGCTTGGTGACGGGTACCATCATTGATCGATATGACTCGATTTCTGAAAGGTGAGCCCTTAAGGGATGTGACATAAGGGTGGCATTGACATTGCACTGTGTTCGGGAGAATAGGTTTTCTGGTATTTTACGTGGTCTTGGAATATCACGAGCTCACATTCGGAACCTAAGGTTAGGTGAAAGCCACCCCAAAGGTGAATGTGAACCGTGAGGAAACGGTCTGAACCGAAAGGGGAGTGCCATTAAGAAGGTGCCCCAAAAACCGACATCTAAAGAGCTAGTTGACTGGGGCAGAAGCCAGAGAACTCCACTGGGAAGGTGTGGAGTGCTTGATAGCAAGGTTAGGAATGAAATGCCGTAGAAGACGGTATTTAGAAACATCAATCCAACTGCGAGTGCAAGTCCAGAGGCAACTGGTCGATGGAACGAATCGTCAGCTCAGACTCAGTGGTATAAATCAGTGGTAGCAGTCAATGAGAGAGGCGTTTATTTTTGCCTATCAGGAGGGTGGTTTTTTTGACCAATCAGGCTCGCTTGCCTACCGCCCTCCAGTTCCTCCTGGCAATTCTAGTGGTGGGCTAGGAACTATTGAACGCATGCTAATAATTTATATAAGCATTATTAACATTGATATATTATGCTAAGTTTGATTTACATTGATATATCAGAGTATTTGATAACTCAATTTTGTCTGTAATAAGGTTTGCGCAACAATGAGGAAACGTGAAGTACATGAGGAACTTTTAAGTACAATTTGAATTTAATGGACTTTGTTTGAGTGTTCCCTATAAAAACTGGAGCCTGGCCGTCATACTTAATGAAATCGTTATAGTTACACTATAAACAGTGAGAATAATAAAATGCAAGAACTTTTCACTGAATAGTTTAAAATCGTTTCGCTTTTCTTCGCTCCATCCTCTTAAGGATAGACTTTTATGTCATACAATTTACATAAGAAGAGTATGAAAACCGTCTTTCATATAAATGCTAATAAAGTGAAATAAGAAGCAAACAACTTAAGGTAAAAGTATCAGATTAAGCTTGAATGGACTTTAGTAATTTTATTTAGCAAAAAAGGACTTATTATTAACGGGCGTAATCTTTGTCATAACAGTAAAGATAAACGCCAGTTAGGTTTTAATACGGAACTGCCATATATTTGCTAAATCCTTTTTTTGTAAAACAAAATAAGGTGTATTCTATGAATTTTCAAAACAATAATTTTATTTCAGTTATACTGATCATTTTTTTATGACTAATTATTTATACTGGAAAGGTTATTTTCTGCAGCACAGTTTTGTATTCTCAAAAAACTGTTTGCTTAGGTAAGGCTTTAAAAATTATAATTTATATGCGGTACATTTACGTTGATCAAAAAGGTGAGCCCCATCACCTTTTTAAGTCAGTTTAGTCCAGTCACGTATAATTTATATCATTATACTTGTTTATTCATTATATAATTTTTATAAAATAACTATCCTTCAAATGGGGGACTCCCCTTAGTGAAAGGCACTCATTAGCCCAAAATAATTTTCCTTTATTTTTCCCACATCCTATTTTATAAGTTTGAGAGCTAAGAAAAAAATAAAATAAAATAAAATAACTAAACCTGTCTAAATAACTAAAATAAATAAAATAAGTGTACAAAATAATTTGTAAACAGATTCGCCTGAGGATCTATAATTATATATAATTATGTGTAAATTTAAAGAGGCTATGAATGAAATAAAAAAAGGTACATTTATATTCCTTTTGCCTATGTATTCCTTCCCGATAAATAACAAATGCCAAAAGAAAAAGTCAATTGAAAAAAATATTTTTTCAAATCGCTAGTCGATACTAGTAGGCTTGCCTTTGTTTGATTACAACAAGCATTAGTTTATTCATTACATACAACAAGCAACAGTTTAATGTTTTATTATACCCATAATAGATGGAATTATTTATCACATTTGAGCAATATTAGATAAATACCTAGACATTAAATAATTACCCTAGCGAAGGTGGTACCTAACTATAACAGCACCTAATTAAAAACAAAAACTCGTAACTGTCTCAAAACGTTTCAGAATTACCGTTTGATTTACCTTTCTTGTCTGTTTGGTTTTAATGTTATCACCTATTGGAAAACAATACAAAACTCTAGATCTTCATGTGGTTTGGAGCTGTGACCTGTTAAATCTTGTAATTTATTGAAACGGGACCAGTATTTTTACTTTTTACAATCAACCATTAATCAGTATAGCCCGATTTGTTAAGGAATAACTGAGAGGGAGAGAGAGAGAGAGAGAGAGAGAGAGAGAGAGAGAGAGAGAGAGAGAGACAAAGAGAATCAGAGAGAGACTATTTTGAAAAACAATTTTGCAATATTTTCAAAGTAGAATAATGTTTTGCTGGCATTCGTATAAATATATTGTAATGGTCCCTTTTGCTTTGTACGATCTATGTCCATAACTTATGCGCTATGGATTGACGGCGTTAGCCAACTTTATTTGTACATATAGCATCCATTACTGCACAATAATATTCCTCACTGATGAGAATTTCAGTAAATAATATAAGCATAATAATTGTTATTATTTCTTTTTTGTTTGATTTCGAGACGTTGTACTCGTACTAGAAAGGGCGAGGATACGCTATCATATCGGGAGCAATCCAATTAGAACTTCGAGTTTTGTGATGAAAGAAAAACCCATGTCGGGCTCAGATAACTGAGTATCCCCAAAGTGGGGAGGAGACGCCCGCCGCGGGCTAGGTTCGCTACAAGCTCTAGCCCCAGTCCGGCGAGTGCCAAAGAAAGAGATAAGGCGGGTGGACCTGTGCTCTTTCACCCTGGCTGCGGGCATAGTCAGCGGGCAGCCTAATTCGTTTTGATCTGACTCCATAAGATCTTTAGAAGGTGTGTGCCCCGACAAAGCAATATGTTCAGGAGAAGAGGTACAGGGTAGGTTTATAGGTAGTTTATGTGGTTTGGAATGACCACGAATTCACATTCGGTATCTAAGGGTAGCCGAAAACCATCCGGGTCCCAAAGGTGAGTGTGACCCGGAGAGAAGCAGACTGGATTGCCGTGGGAGACGCTACTAGGTAAAAGTTGTAGGGGCCATGACAACCGTCGACCGTGAGGGAGAGGTCTCTCCCAAGGAGGTGCTAGCTTTAGCGAGACGAAGGAAGGTGTGGGGTCTGACAACGCCGGACTAAAACATAGCGAGGTCAGAAGAGAGAGATGCAGAGATAGTTGAATGAGAAGACCATGGTTTGAGTAGAGCAGCAAGCGCAAGTGCAGAGAGAGAGAGGTGTTCAAGGTGCCGATTTGTTTCTTTCTGATTTTCACCCTATAGGGTTTCTTATATAGGCGCCTAGTCGTGGTGGGGAGCCATCCCCACCAGCGGCTGTTGTCCCCCACTCCGACTGACGTCATAAGCTTTATTAAACATATAGAGACAGTGATAGATATGATCTGATCGAGAAGAGGGTGACTTATAATTATTTGTAATTAAGTGGTGGCCATAACAACCCACTTTTGTTGTTCTCAATTCCTTTTTACGGATTGGACTGATTAATTGGTTACTGATTAACTTATGTTTCATCGAATCACTGTTCTCGAGCTGCTATGTTCAATTATTAATCGTTTATATTGTACTTGTATTATTTTACATATAACTGCCGCATTACCCGAGAGGGTTTTTGAATAAATCCACAAGACGTACGTACCATGAAGCACCTTATCTGGATATAAGGTAAATCCTGTTGGGAGATAAACATTTGTTTCTCCTGGTATAAGGTAAAGTAAGATGTGGGTGCCATTTGTAAGAGGGGGAGTGGGAGAGGGAGGGGGTAAGCGTCAAGATGTAAGGAGGCAGATATGGGCCGGATTGATGGCTTCTCCCATCAGCTAATAATACCCAGCTATCATGCTCCACCAACCAATCCACGTCTCATGTTATTTCCACTACGATCCTTTACGACGGCTACCCCCTCTTCTTGTCATAACAGTTCATTTAGCCGAGTCCTCACATAGATGTATTGTTCCCAAAAAACAAATTCTATAATAATAAAGCCGAAAAAGGATAATTAAAATAATTTACAAACAAGGTCAAAGTAATTTAGAAACAATTTTATTGTGAATAAAATCATCAAAGATCTGTATTATTTTTTTGATAGACTCACCATTGAATTTTCTTCGTCTGGTATATTGCTGCCTAGATATGCGAAACATTTTTAAATCTGGTTTGCAAGTTTATTTAACTTCCAATAACAGATAGTGACCTATCCAACCACCCTAATACCCTAGCACAGTTATTGCACTGCACCACACATCCCTATAATCCTCCTCAGAGACTAAAACGGCAGTGGCCTAGTGACCTAATATAGACGCGTAACAGTGGGAGTCCTGGCAATGGCCAGCTTCTCCATTGTGAGTGGCTCTCGCGCTCTTGGTCAGCCTCCGCTGGCTTGTATCCAGTGACGCTGCTGACAGAGGAGCGTGGGGGACTTCCCAAGACTCCGCTCTCTCTTTTAGACTCCAGGGAGGTGACAACTATGTGGATTTCGGAGGCTGTTCGGAGGCTCTGGGCTGTTTGTAAATACTGTATGAATGAGCGAGTGAATGAAGAATTGTAAATATGGTATGAATGAAAACATTTATGACAATTACTTATAGCCCAATGAGGCAGACTGTAATTTTATCATAATAAAGTTGTTGTTGTGATTGATTTTATAAGGATAAGAGACAATAATATTATATATTGTAAAAAAAAATTGTTGGTTTGTTCATTCGTTTTGAATGAACAGAACAAATGCTGATCTTTCCAGTGAAATAATGGAGGACAGAAATAAAAAATTGTCTATTTTTTCACCTTAACAAAACGGTCATACTTTTTTTTTTTTTTAATTTCTCTTTAATTTGTTTTATATGATTTTCAGTTACTGGTGTTGTTTAAGAATTAGTACTAAGTATTTTCTTCTTTTTAGTCCCTCTACAAACGAGCTACCGAAAAACATTCATCATGAATTTCTTCACGACGACTCCTAAATCTATTTATCCTTTTCTCCGTCTGATTTATAAGACTACTTTTGCCAAGATTCAGAGCTGGAGTGGACCAGTCCCTGGAACAACAGACTTGCATTACGGTTAAATTCTCTCTCAAATCTCAGGTTATCGTTGTAGGCCTCAGTTCCTTTCTCAGATCCGTGACTCGTGTTCCCGCTTTGATCGTGAATGACCATCTTTCTGATCCTACCTTAGAGACCTATCGTCTCATTTTAATGTCATTTTTCGAATTAATTTAATAAATATTTATGAAAATCATACGGTCTGCTTGTATACTATGTCTGCATCTTTTCCTTCACCCTTTATACACAATTCCTTTAATAAAATACTCATAATAGATTTATAACAGTCAATTTTTTTTTTAAATGTGTCGAGCCAGATTAAATAAAATAGTAAAGGTCTTGACTAGTTAGTTATTGTTTAGATTATGTTGAAGTCAAATCATTCGCAAAGACCATTGTCCTTCTAAACCTCATTCATACAACATCTTTTAGGTCCTTGAGACATTCTCTCTATAAGTGCTCTATGGTTACAGGCAAAGGCTACAGGACATAAGATAGCCGGGGCTCCTTAATTGGTAAATCGTCTAATTAGTCTCCTCGGTAACATTATCCTAGCGTCTCAGCTTCAGATGTAATTCAGGCTAATTTTGAAGCTTACCATCCTACAAAAAGTAAAATGGATTCCTTCACATTTTTTCTTTGTAAATTAACGTGAATCCAAGCCTCCAAATATCCATTGATCCATAGAACATCCATGGGAGAGTCAGAGGTTGGTGGACCTGAGCCTCAGGACATTCATTTCTATATTCACTATCTACTTCATTTGAGTGCTCCATCACGAATACCCGGATATACCGTCAGGATGAGAAATTTACTAGAGTGCTAAAACAAGCATTACATTATGTAACACATATCATAAAGTAAATGCGTACAATTTATTCAACAATATTTAAAATACTTACAAACTAAATAATAATTATGTGATTTAATAATATTTACTTCCGCTATGCTCTCAATGCCTCTTAATACCCCATTTTAATATAATCGAACACTACCTTCAACCACAAATGGGGCGGGTCATTGGCCAATATCCGTCTTAATTGGATGATGGTCACCAAACACCAACAGGCACCATACAACAGGTCATCTGGTCTATTTATCTTTGTGAAGGTTAATTTTATCGAGTCCTATTCAATTTCATAAACTACGTTTAGATTTGACGTTTGAATCAATACTACCATGAACTTTTTTTTTTACAAATTACTATAGTATTATCTTCAGTATTTAAATACAGTAAAAATAATATGTGAGCCGCAGACCAAAGGTTAACCGAAGTCATTGTCACGTTATTATAAATTAGTATCGATGCCTTGTGGTACTAAGGATGATAACTATAATTAATAAAAGTGTATTGCCCATAAATTATCATATTTATTTATACCCACTATTTTTAAGTTGTAGAAAAAGTAAATATAATATTTTTTGTGGTATTGAAAAAATGATAAAAAAGATAACATATTATTGTGAAATTAAAACGGACAGCACTTCCTTTACTATATCCCTCTCTTTCTCACTCAAAATATATACATACATAAAGAGTGTGACTATATAAACAACAAAAAATATCTAATAACTCATTAAAATGAAAAAAAAACAGATACAAAGTTTAAATAAAATAATGTAAAAAATAAAAAAAGATCCAGTTTAACATACATGGTCAAATGTTAAATCTAAGAATACAAATACAAGTTTGATAAATAATAGATAAAAACATGCTAAAATGATTACATTTATGCGAAAATTGATAAAAAGTGGTGTAATAACATGCTATTGCCCTAATAATGCTGCAGACCACAGAACCACTATTAGGTTTTGGCCCCTGGTGGTGGCAGATAACCTTTTAAAATCTTGTTAGATGTTGAGTAAGTATGAGGAAATACCATTATAATCAAACCATTTCTGCTTCCATATGATGGTACTACTAAGTCCATTGTCAATTATATTTATATCAATATGCTTACGGTATATTTATGCTTTAACCATATACATTTACTGTAGCTAATGTGACTATTGGTGTGTCGTAGATCCGCCTGAGGTGCGGATGGTGGGTGCGCCGACAGGTGACGTGGAAGAGAACAAATACAACCTGGTGCTGCAGTGCGTGGTGGACGCCAACCCCCAGGCCTCCGTGGTGTGGCGGAAGGACGGAGGGGCCGACATCGCCAGTCTCGAAGAGCGACTTCAGTTCCGCCCCGTGACCAGGAGGGACTCGGGACTATTCACCTGCCAGGCCAGGAACAGCATGGGCACCAGCGAACCCCTGTCTGTGTCCGTCGACGTCAAGTGTGAGTTGAAAAGCTGTTTAATAAGTGATTTTTATACTTTTCTTAGGTGCTGATGAAGATAAATAAATCTAATTTTACTAGGTCTAAGCTCATGGCCGTGTTGTAGTTTGTATTATTAACGATGAAATAAAATAATTGCTACTGATTTCCCTAGTTTCCTCAAGGAACTAAATATAATCAACATTTTTCTAGTAATTTTCAATGTTTTTTTCTTTTTTTCTTAGCTCTCAAAGTTTTAAGATTATAGATAAGGGAAAAATAAAGGGAATTTATTTGGGGTGAGCGGATCCTTTTACTAGGAGTACCTGCTTGAAGGTGGAGTGAGGAAATTAAGGAGTGTGGGAAGCCTCGGTAGAGGTGGAAACGTTGCGGTGCAGTGGTGTGAGTCCACTGAAGGCTGAGCCTAGAGTCTCTCTAGGCATGTAGTGGAAGCTCATTCAGTTGGAAAGCAGTGATGGGTGCCCGTCAGAGGCTTGTTGTTGGTCTGCTTTCCCAGATCTAGAGATTTGCCATCTTGGCGGTAGTGGTGGTGGTGTCAGGTCTTGGAATAGGGGGTTTTGGCAATGTTTCATCGAGTCGAAGAATTTGATGTGTGTTCTTCTGATGGCTTCGGTGATGGTGGGGACCTCGAACTTTTCGTGGATGTCGGGAGCCTTCATTTTACGAAAAGGGGTATGCCATAGTGCCGTGCGCAGGATGTTGTTCTGGAAGCTCTGGAGTCTAGTTATGCTGCTCGTGTGGAGAAAACGGAAAAGCGGAGTTCCAAAAAGTAGTGCTGGACTCAGGACGCTCTGATATATGAGCAGTTTCAGCCTCAAGGATATAGCCGGGCTTGTTAAGAGATGCTGGAGATTGTCAATGTATTAATTTACTTATTTTTTTAATTTGTCCACATACTATAGGTCAGAGCTAGCCAATATATTCTCCTGGTTTTACTGTCTTGTATCTACTTTAACTAAATACTAGCTGAAAACACCCTTATCTTGGTCTAGGGTCTTATATTGGGGTCCGTATCTTGTCTTATTTTTTTTTTTTCATTCTATTAAAATCAGAGATGTTTTTATGAAATTACGACACATTTCTCTTTTAACTATGTGTGACAAACTCGCGTTGTCATTTTGAGAAAAATTTTTATGATTGATATTTGATCAACGACTGTAAAATGTTACTCAAATGTTTTGTTTTGTGTTCTATTATTATTATTTGTGCTCAAAATGTGGACTATTATTATTAAAATCGAGTGCACATAGATGTAAATGGCACTTTAATGTATGTACACTCTGTAGTCGTGAATTCAAATCCAAATTTAATTATGAACGCCATAAAATCACATGCGAAAAAAACGTTTCAGTTCCCCTCAGGCATTCGACGGTTTTAATAAATAAAAAAGTCGCTATGCCCGTATGACGATAAACGCCATACATTGGACGATCAAGTGAATACACTTCCTTACGGCCATTATTCAATGTAGTAATGTATGTTATATATAGAATAATTAATTTAATAGGCTAAAATATATAATACAGTAGGTTAGTAAACAACTGTTTTATTTAAAAAATATATATAATAACAATAAAGAAGTTTTAATTTGAAGAATGTACAATTTTATTGATTAAAAGTTACAACAATCAGCCAAAGTAACATAGTCGAACAAAATTACGTTTCGTGAAATTGTTCAAATAATTTTAGGGTTGGTTTATTGTATTATACGGCCTAACAGTTCTTTGTGTAATTTCTACGAAAAAATACTTCGGTTTTCATTATTATCGCTTCAATTCTATAAAATTATAATTATTAAATGAGTTTGGACCGATCCAATCGAGGCGAATAGCAAAAGCTATCAATAGGTTAGGTGGATCTGGAAGTACGCCGACCGGTACGTTTCTTCTTCGGGTAATTTTCTTCACCTGGCGTTGGGAGAGTTAAAAAAAGAATTAACAAAAAAAGTTCCCGAAGCTGGTAAATTTCATTTTAAACTTCCCTTAAATTGCCAACCAACACTCATGTCTGTTGTATATGATCCAGGGTGCGTTACTTCTAGCCCTCAATAATAATCAGAACGGTGCATCGCTTGGAAATAAAATCATGTGTGAGCAATTCAAAGTTCGTTAACCAAATTCGCAACATTTGAACAATTGCAAACAGTTAAAAAGATGGAATTCCTATTTATTTTCACTTTGTTTTATTTTTTTAAATTATATTATGTGTCTTTTGGGACTTTGATAATGATTTTTCATTATGATCCTTGGTGGTGGGAGCTAAAAAGAAATTGTGACCAGAAACACAAATGGAAACAGAGGTTCCCGGAGCAGATGGCAGACCCCACCAAAATCCCCTGGCGGAAGGGAAGTTACTTCTTGTTCCAGCAAAAGGGGCCCCATTAGAGGAGTTTCTTTTCAGGCAAACTTGAACAAACTTCTTTTGATGGCCCTAAGTATAACTAACTACTTGATGCTTCAATTAGGCCTCACCCTGGCCAGTTCTTATACTGGAAGTAAGTGATTCAATAACTTAGTCCCCAAGGACGTCCATTTCACTTCCAATCCACGTTTCCTTAATTTAATTTGTATTAAGTTCATCCCACTTACTCGTCTTATAGGAGAATTATCAGGAAATCTACTCGCCTTCTTTTAGGCACTTAATGAATTATTCGAAAAAATTACTTTTCCAACGAGTGGCAGAAATGATAATCCCATTTAGCATTTTCTAAGATGCTAATGAAATGACACCTTCATTTCGTTATGTGGGCTGTGTATTAAGTTACACTTTATTTATTTATATCAAGACGCTACAATTATAATGGTCTCTCTTTCCTCCCTGTACAAGCTATACACCTGACCTCCCATGCTGGTGCAAATGCTCTGAACGATGCGGGCAGTCTAAGAAACAGCCTGAACCAAATGCTTATCTGAAAATAACTTGAAAACGTTGTTTTCTGATAAACGGAGAAACCACTTGTTCGTTCCATTTCTCAATATTTACTGTAGGGTCAGAGTAAATTGAAGGATTAATGCGGAATACTTCCAACGGTTTAAAATCTTTTACCAGTTTTTTCTCGAAACGACAATTTCATGAATTTAGATTTGTGTTAGTTTCTGGATTTTATGTTCCTAAAATTTCATATTCATTTTTTTCCATGAAACTCACAAGCGTAGCCAAGGCTGAAATTGCTGGGGTATACGCCATTCCCACGTTCCTTAAGAACCAACTAAAAATACTAAAAAGAATATATTGTAATTTGCGTTAGCCTAAGATATCTTATGACGTATTATATATATGCCTGTCCATGTATGAATGAAGTTTAATTATAATTGTTTACACATTTATTACTATATCTCGTTGAACAATAAATATTCATATTTCCTTCGAAACTTTGAATACGTTTGTTGTGCCAACTTCTACATCACAGACAAATAGAACTTACCTCCATTCCAGGATTCCTGAAACGCTCTAAATAGGCTGCTCATTACAGGCATCGCAAACCTCAAAACGTTACGAAAATAGCACAGTTTTGTGCTGCGAATTTTCCTGCGTAGTTTTTCACTTACTTAACTAATCTTATGCACATACAACAATCAAATCCCGAACTAAACACGTACCGATACGGATGAGATGCTTACCGTATGGCAGGCAAAGGTTGACTCTTTCTCAGCTTGAACCTTGACTTTCTTTTTTAACTACCTCTGCACGTTTCTCTCCTAACCTTGCTAGCTTTAGTCCGGCACTATCAGCACCCATGGCCTTCCCAGTGGAGTTCCCTGGCCTTGCCCCGATAAACTATCCTTGGAAGGGGTCACTTCTATGCAGATTTCAACCTCTAGGGCCCTACTAAATGTTCCTAGTAGTGTCTCCAGCAGCGGTTTAGTCTTCTTTCCGGTTCACACTCGCCTTTAGGATCCGGACAGTTTTCTCCTAGACTCAAATACCGAGTGTGAACTCTCTATAATACCTCTTCTCTTGAGCATTGTTCACTGCCCAGGCACAACTTCTAACATATTATGTAGTCAGAGTGTCTGAGTCAACGAGACCTTCCTCGGCGGGTGTTCCCGACTTATCCAGACAATCAGATGTCACACTTAGAAAAAAAGTTTTCTCTACTTGAAACATCAAGTAAAGTGACGATTTACACTTCTCAAAATCTTATTGGACGGTCGACCTATAGTGTCATAAGATAACAACACAACGAAATATAATTTATTTCTAAGACCTGTCTCACAGGCTACTCAATTAATCCCACTAAGCAACATCTTACCGTATCAATCCAGGCATTACACAAGGACTACTAATCAAATGTATATTAGGAGAGATACTCTAAACTTCATAGGAACTTATATGGACACTTTCATCTATCACCCTTGACCAAACCAGCGAGGCCTTCTGAGCGCATAAAGGTATTACTTATAATATGAGAAGACGCCACGTGCCAGGAGTACATTTATTAAGACCGCATAGTCATAATTCACGATAAACCCTTCAGCAATAGCAATATAGTTTCCAATAAATAATAAAACAATTCCGTTAAGAAGACTCAAAATTGAATTAAGCAAACAAAACAAGCAGCGTGAATCGACATTGAGGTACAGAACCATTGACACGGAGTTGAAACGCCATGTTTTGCCGGTATGAATAGAGTTTACAAAACGATTGTTAATTCTGACTGTAAAGTTGAGAAGTTGTGTAAGCGAGCTATCTTGGCGACAGTTGGGCCCCGTCACGATCTGCGTGGCGAGGAAGGGACACACTTCGAAGTTTATTAAACAAAGCACCCCAGTAAGAGCAAACTGGTTAGAATAATGAACAGTACTCGAGGGGGGGCCACTTACCCCGTCACCAGTCACTCGCCAGTTGAATGAAGCCATTACAACTTCCCAAAGCAGCATACTATTTCACTTTGATGTTGTCTATCCGCCCTGCTCAACTCTAGTCTCTAGCAGTCCCTCTAGGGAGGAAATTGCCTGATCGTTCATTCACCCACTGTACTGACAACAAACCATATTTTCCCTTATATGCCATCTTAACAATGCTCCGGAAGCCGAGAAATAGACCGACTTCATATGAGGGGGGTATATTAATTTTATTTTTGGAGATCCAGGATATTACCACTCTAGAAAAATATGAATGATCTAGAGTCACGAGTACTATAAACAAACATTAGACACGTCACACTGCATGTACAGTCAACTAATGAACAGGGCATCAAAACATTTAACCACCAGACTTCCAATTAATATATTTGTTATAGCGATCATTGAATGATTTTACCTTAAGTACAATACAGAACTAACAGTTTCTACGCTCATCCTAAGATAGATTGAAGTTCCCCATCTGTGCAAGATGTTAATTATAAAGATATCCGACCGGATATAAGGCATGAGGATTAAACGCCCGGATAAATAAACGCTGTATAAAGTTGAAATATTTCCAAATTACTTCTGAAGAAGAGGGGGGGAGGGGTAATTTCCCCAAGGCAGGGGAGATATAAAGTTTCTAGACGGAACCCCTAAAGGAAAGGCAACTCGTTAGTTTTTGATTAGGGTGACTAATTATTTAAACATTATTCCACTCCTTGGCGTTATTCTTGTGGCTTCAACGCTCCAGACTCCGGTAAAAGACAGCCGCTCAAGTTTAAATTTGTCCCCTTAACAATTCTTAGTCCTTCTCGATTATAATTGAAAGGGTTAATTAATTTGAAGCTGGATGGCTTCTATTAGTCTGGAGAAAGCATTCATGTTTGTTTTCTCGGTAGTGAGGGATCGTGGAAAATATCTCATCTGGAATAGTGATATTAATAATACATGATATATTTCCACATTTTCGGAGGAACGCGTAAATTTTATAAAACGGTTGACTTTTCCTGTCTCCCATTCATTTTGTTTTGTTTAGAATTATCCCAAAAATAAATAATTAATATTTTGACAAAATATTTTAATAATGTCCGATCATAAGATACAAAATTATTATAAATAATAAATCGTTTCGAGTTTTAAGTATTTCATGTGGAAAACCATTAATTTTTTGGTTCTTGAGTGTGAAAACAAATATATCAGGAATAAAATATGGATCAATAATAACTCAGAAGGCTTGAGTTGTGGCTCCATTAGAGGAGGAACAATCCTAAATGAGGTGTAAGCACACTTTGAAGTTTAATATATAGTCTGTAGTATGAATGAGATCATTTATCACAATTACGAGGGTGGTCTGAAAAGTTAGCGACCTCAACATGAAGATAGCAGCAGTCGTAAATAAAAGCTAGTGAATTTTGCTGTTCATCTGTTGACAGTTACTCACCAAAGCTTCAGCCATTTTGGACGCGCAGTTGTTGTGTAACAGTCGTTTGAGTGAGTCTTTTATGAAAATGGACAAAATCGAGTATCGAGCTGTCATTAAATATTTGTTTTTTAAAGGCAATACGCCTACCCAAATCAAAGATGAGTTGGATTCTGTGTGTGGGGACTCTGCACCATCGTTTACCACTGTGCAATATTGGGCGGCTGAATTTAAACGTGGTCGTAAGAGCTTGGGAGACGATGAACGTTCGGGACGTCCAAAAACTACCGACGAAAACATCGCCAAAGTTCACCAAATGGTGCTAGACGACCGCAGAATTGAAGTGAGAGAGATAGCAGAGGTTATGAACATGTAAAAAGAACGTGTTTGTCACATATTAAATCAACATTTAGAGATGAGAAAGCTGTCTGCTGTGTTTGCTCACGTTAGACCAAAAACGTGTTCGAATGAATATTTCCAACGCTCTGGCGCAATAAATCCGAGTTTTGGCGCCGATTAATTACTCTGGATGAAACTTGAATTCACCATTATACGCCCGAAACAAAAATACAGTCCAAACAGTGGTCTGCAAAGGGGGAACCGGCTCCAAAAAAAGCAAAAACTGTTTTTTCGGCTGGAAAAGTGATAGCGACTGTTTTTTGGGATAGTCATGGAGGTATTTTAATCAATTATCTTCAAAAAGGAAAAACCATTACAGGAGCATACTACGCATTATTACTTGACAAGCTGAAGGCAGAACTGGCGGAAAAACGGCCACATTTGCAGAAAAAGAAAATCCTGTTTCACCAAGACAACGCACCGTCTCTCACCTCAGCGGTTGCCATGGCGAAGATCCATGAATTACGGTTTGAACTGCTTGACCATCCGCCTTACTCACCAGATCTAGCCCCAAGCGACTTCTTTTTGTTCCCTCATCTAAAAATTGCGCTCGGAGGACAGAGATTTTCATCAAATGAAGAGGCAATCACCTTCGTCAACGATTATTTTGCAGAGAAAAACGCCGAGTACTGTTTGGACGTGTTACAGAGATGGGACCATCGCTGGGTAAAGTGTGTAGAGTTACAAGGAGACTATGTTGAAAAATAAAAATAAAAATTCCTCGTACAGCCCTGTAATTTTACAGATTAACTGTGTAAAACCATTCCAAAGGAGTTGTACTCCACGATATCCATCTGTCAGATATTTATAATATTAATAATATATATTGTAATATATTATTATCCTGAGACAATGTCCCACATGCCGTTTGTGGAAGGATATAATAAAACAATAAATCTTCCGCCGCTCCACAATATGTTTTATATATTTACAAGTAGCATTTTCGACAGCTCTAAGCTGACATTTTCAGTAGCCGATTGATGGTGTGAAGATATAATCAAAAATGTTTTTCAAGAAATAAATGTAAACAAAAACAATATGAAAAAAATAAAACAAGAACTTGCGTGAAAAAGTCATGGTTTGACTTCTGTCAGTTTCTTGCCTCGATAATACCGACTACTACATGCTGCATTCATTCATCACGGCCGATTAGGCCGACTCATTCAGGCCCCCGGCGGGGCGGCCGGCCAGGCTTCGCCTGGCCTATAACAAACTATCGCCTAGGCACCCCTAGGCTCAATCCTTGGTAGACTCTCACTACCTTCCTGACTCCATCCGCCTTTCTAGGCATTCCACACCCCATATCCTTCTCATACATCCTTCAAATAGGGGTCTCCCCTTAGTGAAAGGCACTTTCCAGCCCAAAATAATTTTCCTTATTTTTCCCACATTCCTATTTTTATAAGTTTAAGAGCTTAGTAACAAAAAAAAAAAAAAAAATGCAATTACTGCCAATGCAATGACGTTAGCCTGAAATTGTTCCTAATTAAACTAAATACGTGAAGTAGATCAACCGGTTTTTTTTTTTTTAGATTAACCGAGAAAATGTTTTAAATATTGTTTTTTTTTTTTTTTTAAATAGTTCGATATTTGCGGAGATATAATTGCGAAAACAGACGTATTCGTAACTGTTAATTTATTTTACAATGCGGCATCTCACCCTTTTGAATCCATTTTAAAAACAAACGTGAATATCGTCACGTAATGTAACTTCGTCAATTAAGCCCGTCGAGGTGTGATAGTCATTTATCACAATTTTATCATAATAAAGTTAATGTATAAAAAATATATCGTCAATACAGCTAGTGTGTGGTGTGACAGTAAGGTGACATAGGAGGCTGCTACCATGCTCAAGGCATACGATGTGAGGTGTATCAATAAGAGTAGATCGACGAGGCCCAGGACTGAGGTCAGGAGGTCAGACCCGTGGAAGTCCACAAGCCGCTGGTGAGCAGAGAACTAATGAAGAAATACTAGCTCACACGCCTTCCTTACTTGTCTCAATTAAGGGAGCGTCTTTAAACTTTAATTCTGCGTCTTGCTACTGCTTCGCCTCGCTCGGTTTCGTCAGCAGCCTGCTGTGATGAAGCTCTGGTGGGTTGTATCTCATTGTCAGCTTTACTATTCTTCATGTTCATATGTTGTAGGAGATAACATCTTTTTTAATTTAACACAATTATTATTTTAAAATTTAAAATTCCCCCCACATGTACAGTTGGAGACAATCTTTTTCCACAACTCCTTACATGCGGAGTTTAGTTTAAAAATAAGGCACTTAAATACTTGATGATTGATGATTCAAAAATACTGTATGATATCCATGAAAAATCCTTGAAACGTGGATGATAAAAGATGCGATTTTCATTGACTATGACGCATGGGTGAGATTGCCTTAAAAACACTACATCTTTCATCTATAAATAGTTTAAAAAGGGTAAAAGGAAATGCACGGCGTGATTATGATGAGCCCGAAACATGTCTTAAGGCGGTGAGATGAGGGAGGGCACTCTAGTGTGTGTTGGCCAACTCAGGTCTGGATCCACACTGACTCTGCGAGCGACTTATCCCGGTGCTCCGTCCTTTTAATTCTCTATAAAGGATGTAGTGTCTTACGGGGCCTCGGAGGCGTCCCGTACCGTTATTCGTTTTGTTTACTTTCCAACATATTTCACTTAAAACAAAATCAATACACTCACATTCGAAACACAAAGATATTCTTAGAACATTTATAAAATTATCAATAATTATTAATTCTTTATATAAAACTAAACAAATACAAAAAAAAAAATATTTATCTCTAATTTACACTTTTTTATAATAAATTTTACGAGGGTACTTTGTTAGATAATTACTTGTCAGCGCAAGACCCCTTATTCGGGCTTAAACAATGAATGATAATTTTTTTTTCCAATAAACAAAATAAACGAATTACAGGCGTAAACAATTGCCTTGATTTTCCTTATATCCTTCTTCGTATCATCAACATCTTTTATAACGCATTCAGTAGCCATGTTGATTTGATCATATTACCTCTCGTAGTACCCTTGATCCATTTACGCTCCTGTAAGTCAATTACTAGATCGAAACTCGTGCCGGTATGATGATAACATTTTCCGCCAATTTAATGAAAACATCATTAAAGCATACGTGCCTTGTTTGAGTGAAACCTGATTGTTCAGCTGGCTAAAAATAATTATTAGGAGTCGCATTAGTAATAATATTTAAATAAATTTGAAAAGGCGAAAAAAAAAATTTTTAAAAGGAACATTGCAGCGAGAAAAAAAAATGCAGATTTTTATTCTGAAGACCAAATGACAACATCGCTCTCTGGTGAATATTTATATACCTGATACAGTGAATAAATTATTCAAAAGAGGCCGTTTCGAGTTTATAATATCACTTTGAAAAGACTAATTGGGAGAAAGCAGGACCTGAGCTAAGTGTATGCAAATGAAGTACTTCATTATGGCTCTTAGGTCCTGTGCCCGTAGCCATTGACTGTTTCGGCTATCTTGACATTGGAAATATTTGTTTAATTATATATTCTATAGGCGATGAACAGCAATAGAATATTTATATTTTCAATTGCCGATCGGTAAATGAGTATTAGTTGAGTTGCTTTATCGGGCCATCCATTCTATTTCCAAGGGTCAGTTTGTATTGAGCACACGTCAAGCCATTATATGCTTCAATTCAGGAATGGAAATATGCGTTATCTGCATGTTTTTACCCGTTACTGGCAGGAAATATGTTGTTTAACCCTTAATAAAATCGAGCTTTCTTTCTAACCCTGTCCCAACACGAAGTGATCTACGGTTCAGTTCGTTCTGTTTAACCTGTCATAAAGTATTAAAGAATAATTCGTGCTTTGACTCAATGAGAATTTTTTCAGAGATTTATATCAACAAATTTCAAACTGAACAGTATTTTTTTAATCATTTAAGTACGCGCCATTTTGTTTAGAAGGCTACCCAGTTCGTATTCACACACATGAAGTAAATACATTCACCCTCTGCCGATGGGATCTGACCCAATACCATAGTCAACCATGAAAGTTGAATATATCTTTTATATAATGTTTAACATTTAATGAAATTTATTACATTTTCAATATATGTTCTTTGATAAAATACAAATCCCTTCCTTGTTTATTCTATTATGTCAGTAATTCTACATGAAAAGCCATAATTAATATTCAGGAAACAGTGTCCTTTACACATCCTGTACATTAATGAGGCTGACATGATTACCACGTGCATGATCGATCACTTCTATGCTCTTGTCAGTAAAATTTCTAGAGTGTTCATACCTCACATGTTCTCGTCCCATTTGGAGTGAAATATTATTTAGGGAAAATGACATTTTATTAGGTTATTGTGACAAATATGAATTAATTATTCACCAGGGAAAGAATAAACAGTTACATGGCAGGAATTTGAATCATGAGACCATTTATTTATGTTCATTAAACTTTAGCCGTCGTAAATTACAAAAACTTGTAGGAATACCATACCAAAAATAATAATTATTAATAATAGTAGTAATAATATATAATAGATAAATGTTAACTTAAAAATTTTGGTTTAAAAAGAAAGTTTAAATGACAACAACGAGCAACGAGTTGAGAACACTTCGGATGCCTCAATAACATAATAATAAAATAAAAAGTTAAAATTGTATAGAGGTCAAAACGTGTTACTTTTGTGAATTTTTTAACCATTCTTTGGCTAGTACATGTGTACTTACCTCCACATTCATAAAATAGCCTCCCAAAAAGGTCTAAGGGTTAACCACCCTTGACGTACAGGCCATAAACGCTCTTATTTATAAAGAGGAATCCCAACAGAAAACTCAGTCCCTTAAGCCTACTAATGAGAAAAAATAGTTTGATGATAAAAATATCATTACAATTCATGCCTTTTTAAAAGTAATTCTGTCAATATTTAAATACCTAAAAAATTTTTTGCCACAAATGTTAAATACATTTTGAAGAATTCAATAAATTATTGTCATAAGACATTACAAGTAGTTTTTTTTCTTGACAGATAAATGAAACTTCTTTATTGTGCTAAAATTACAATCTGCCTTATTAGGCAATAAGTAATAGTGATAAATGATCTCATTCATACCATATTTACAATCTGCATTCACTCGCTCATTCATACAGTATTTGTTGTGACATGGTTGTCACTTTCCTCGCATGTGAAAGAGGTAGCGGAGCCTTGGGAAGTCCGCGAAGCTCCTCCGTCAGCAGCGTCACCGGATACTAGTCAGTGGGGGCTGACGAAAAGCGCGAGAGCCTCATACGCTCAGGACATGAGTGGAGAAACTGGTCATTGCCGTTTCAGTCTCCGAGGAGGATTATAGGGATTAGTGGTGCAGTGCAATGACTGTGCTAGGGGATTAGGGTGGTTCGGTAGATTGCTATGTAATTTCATGAACTTGGAAGGTATGAGTTCATGAATTTAAGGTATATTAAGATCGTTATGAAGGGTTTTGTTGCTGACGTAATAAGGGGCATTTACTATTGTTCTCAGGACTGAAAAGGTTTTTATTGAATTTTTCCTACTATTTAAAAATGTTTGTATATTCATTCTTATGTTATAGCCAATATAATAACATGGCAAGAATACCGGATCATGCAATAACAATTTAATAATAAATTAAATGGTAAATAATATCTTAATAATTATGTAAACTTTCTACCTCCCTGAAACATACAACAGGTGTAATAAAACCTTGACAAGTGTGTAAAGGCAGCCACTGTATGGGTATTGTCTTTGCTGCAATACATTTCCTCATGTTTGACAGAGAATATATTAAATAGTTGGTATGCGTAGCACATGTGGTTTGTGGTTGCTATGGTCTGCGTTCGTGATCTTGCCTCCTACTCACAGATTCAAGCCCAAACAACGCCATTACGAAAGGCATAACAGTCCTGCTAGCATACAACCTTTTCCACTTCCAAGGAAACCTCAACACCGTCGTTGCTTTCCATTTTTGTAGTCAATAGTTGTTAACCATTGATTCAACTAGATATTTTATTAGTGAGTTTTGAAGCACTTTTTTTTATATTAAAAATAACTTCCTATGCCGTTTTATTTCTAAAATATTTTAATTTTGTATTTGTGTCATGCACGTCCTGAATGCAGTGTTTACATAGCGTGGGGCTATTCTTGAGCATGGCGTGAGGTTCGAAATCGGATATACCTACCAGAACAATAACGTAACCACTGAATCACTCAACATGGAAGCGTGTTTACAGCTTGTTATTTGTATTCAAGTAAATTTATTTTAAAAAAAAAATGTACCTGGATTAGCTGTCCATCGTCAGTACCAAAAACAATTTATCTTTGTTTGCAATATGATATTATAACAGCTATTCCGTTTTTAATTAGTCAAATTCAATTGATTAAGAATTAAATTTACCTTTGAATTTAATTAGAAAGGAATTAAATTTATGAAGGCTTGCAAAAAACAAGAAAAAACCTCTATTTTGCAGACAATAGGTACGATAGGTGTGCGGCTGGTTCCATGAAAACATTGAGTAGACTTTTGGAATCACTATGCAAAATGTACGCATCTACTGCATCTTAAAAAAATCATTATTCTGATAAAATTAGAAGCTGCCTTATTGAGTGATAAGTAATTGTGATCAATGTTTTCGTTCATAACGTATTTACAATTTTCATTTACTCCCTCATTATTACAGTATATAATACAAACAGCCCAGAGACATCCGAAATCCACATTATTGTCACGTCCCTCTCATGCGATAGAGGAATCACAGTTATTGGGAAGTCCCCCACGCTCCTCACCTGATACAAGCCAATGGAGGCTGACGAAGATCGTGAAAGCCACAGACGCTCAGGACACGATTGGAGAAACTTGTCATTGCCAGGCCTCCAACTGTTACGTATTTATATCAGGTCACGAGGCCACTTGCGCTGTAAATCTCTGAGGAGGATTATAGCGATGAGTGGCGCTGTGTAAAGAATTAAAACTAGACCATTCTTGTAACATCCACTTGACAATCGCTTAACTTGGCATTATCTACTACTTTATCTGAGAGACCTTTTTCACGATCAATATCTAATTGAAAGGTTTTCCTTTTAATCATTTTAAGGCACAATAACCCATCGTTTTATTACTGCAGCTTCGTCAGCCTCTGCTGGCTAGTATCCGGCGACGCGGGTGACGGAGGAGCGTGGGGACTTCCCAAGACTCCGCTTCCTCTTTAAAATGCAAGGGAGGTGACAACCATGTAGATTTGGGAGGCCTCTGGGCTGTTTGTAAATACTGTATGAATGAGCGAGTCAATGCAGATTGTAAATATCGTATGAATAAGTACATTTATCACTATTACTTATTTCCTAATAAGGCAGATTGTAATTTTAGTAGAATAAAGAAGTTTCCAATTTATTATTAGAGCAGATACTTTTTCTCTAATAGAAAAATTACAATTACAAGACTATAGTCCACGTGTGATTACTTACCTTTCTCGCCACTAGTGATGAGAAAAACTAGGCTATTGAGTAATTTACTTTGAGCGAAAAGAAACTGAAATTTTAACTATAAACTAAATTATTATTAGTATCGTTCTAGTACAGACTGACATGAAGAAATCATACAAACTCGAATGAATTAATAAAGACGAATAAAAATGTATTGAATTTTTACTTTTAGTTTATTACATCGACTTGCTTTAGATTATTTATTATTACAATTAAAGCTAACACTATATTCTGCTTTCGGCACCCTTGTGCCCAGTGACGAGGAGACTAGCCAGGCAGTAGAACAACAGTGTTCAGTGGCCGCTAACCAAGGGATGTTTAGGTGTCCGTTGCAGGGCAGCTAACTGCCGGCATTATCTGCTCCAGGGCCGGGTCGGCCTGTTTGCCCAGCCGAGGGTGGGATCCCCCTAATTAATTGGGCTAAATGTTCTCAAAAGGGCTCCCAGTGCATGGCCCGACTGATACCGCTAATTTTATTGAAACAAGCCAGTGGTGATATCAATTGCTCCAAACAAACGGCCAATGTGTCTCCACGCCACTATACGCCCAATTACTTTTTTTTTTCTACTCATTCTGACCCTTGCTTAAATGAAGGGGAAGTTATTTGTTCAAAATAGCCATGGTGGACTGATCCGCTTTGCCGCCAAGTGGAAATCTACGACCTGAAATGTTTTGTGATGAACCTTTCTACATTCGTATAAAGAACTCCGATTAAAAATAAGTGATTAGTATAGTTACTCGATAAAAAATAATACTCAAATTGGGTACCAATCAAAGTTCTCCATTTCCTGATACGCTCAACAGTGGACTCTCACCACTGCACCGTGACATTTACACCTCTACCGAGGTCTTCCACACTCCTTAATTCCTTCACCTAACCTTCAAATAATTCTTCCTAGTAAAAGGATCCGTTCGCCCCAAATATGAGAGCTGAGGGGAGAAAAAAAAAAGATTAATATTTATCTT
Organism: Acanthosoma haemorrhoidale; assembly: GCA_930367205.1. Classification (NCBI taxonomy): domain Eukaryota; kingdom Metazoa; phylum Arthropoda; class Insecta; order Hemiptera; family Acanthosomatidae; genus Acanthosoma; species Acanthosoma haemorrhoidale. Next base: position 17,243,601 of record OV884012.1, read on the forward strand.
AATATACCCTAAATTCTTGAACTCATCCCTTCTAAGTTTATGACATTCCATAGTAGTCTATCCAACCACCCTAATCCCGTAACACAGTCGTTGCACTGCACCACTCATCCCTATAATCCTCCTCGGAGACTGAAACGGCAGTGGCCTCATATGATCTAATATAAATACGTGACAGTGGAAGTCCTGGCAGTGGCCAAGTTTTTCCAATCATCCTGAGCGTCTGTGGCTCTCGCGCTCTGCGTCAGCCTCCACTGGCTCGTATCAGGTAACGCGGCTGACGGAGGAGCGTGCGGGACTTCTTAAGACTCCGCTTCCTCTTTCGCATGCGAGGGAGGTGACAAACATGTGGATTTTGGATGCCTCTGGGCTGTCTGTAAATATTGTATGAATGAGCGAGTGAATGGTGAATTGTAAATATGGTATGAATGAGAACATTTATCTCAATTACTTACTGCCTAAGACAGATAGTAAGTTTAGCACAATAAATAAGTTATATATAATAACTAATATTTAAATATCTTACGATCTCGCACAGTACCACAAATAAAATTTTTACATGCGCTGTTATTTCTACCATTATTGTAATATAAGATAGCAATCTAATAGTGGAAAAATAACTAACAAAAATCTACATAATAAACTACTGTCCATACGTGTACATATTCCTGTATTGTAGATAATTGTAGGATGTGAATGTAGATTGTTTCGGTTATCTTGATGTACCGAGGGTGATTGTTAATTATGCGTACACTTGTACAACTTCCAATTTCTCGTAATTTGAAGTACAAGTGTGCCTATGATCCATTTCAGCTTATCTGCGGTGGATCGTTGTTCTATGTAGTATTAATTTCTTTTCAGGGGTCACTTTTTACTGATGAGATTTTTAATTCTGTTGCATTTTTGTTTACGTGGTTTGTGAAAGTAAGGGAACGGTCCAAGGTTACTCTTAAGTAGTGAATGGAACAGGACCAGGGAATTCGGGAATCGTTTAAGAATAAATGGTGGGTTAATATTAGTCTACGTTTGGTGAATACTGTTACCTCTGTTTAAGGTGGGTTAATTTTTGAATTAGGTGTTGATTTGTCGTGTAATCTCTATTCGTTATCGCATGTACTCTCAATGAAGTTGTATCGTCTGCAAATAACGATCTTTCTACTTTATGGTGCGATGGGATGTCGGAAATGTATAAATGAAAAAGGGAAGGAGGTAAACAAGATCCTTAAGGAAGTCCTGATGACATGCGTTGAGTTGTAAAGAGGATATTGTTAGTTGGATTTATCAGAAAGTTAGGAGTGGACGAGGTGTATTACTTAAGGTGGAAAATTGTAACTGTGATCAATAATATTTTGGAATGCTAATACACTACGAATATAAAAGTGATTAAAACTTCGAATCAAATATTTCCCAAAATGTGTACTTGAGGCATTTACATCAAATTAAAGACTTCAATGTCCTGAGGTGGTCCGTCTTTCTTACTGAGGCATTTGCCAAGAACTATTCAGAATTTTCTTAATATAATATAATCATGTTTAATTATATAATAAGTTAACAAACTAAAAAAAAGATAGATTAATATTAATACAGCTATAAACAATGCATCATCACACTTTACATGGTTCATCACCCTAGTCTAATAAATATTTTTCTATTTTATCCTATAAGTGTTAAGTTAAAGATCTCGACGTCCCAATTAAAAACAAGTCATTTTTTTTTTTGTACCATCCAAGCCGTATTTCGCATTACCGGATTTCTATTTTGTGTGGTAGATTCACTTGAAACTCCTACAATAATAAGTATCCCGATATGAAGGGTATAAATAAATGAAAATGTAATCGGTGCTACTTCGTTATGATAAAAAATAAATATTTTTCTATTGTCGTGATTAGATTATCAAATTAAAGACTTCAATGTCTTGAGGTGGTCTGTTTCTCTTCCTGAGGCATTTGCCAAGAATTATTCCGAATTTTCTTATTATAATATAATAATTTTTAATTATGTAATAAGTTAACAAACCGTAACAAACTAAAACAAAGATAGTTTAATATTAATACAGCAATAAACAATGCATCATGCCGAAGTTTAACGTGGAGCAATAGAAGTCACTCCAGCACACTAACAGCCGCAAATATTTTGTAACATTCTCTTCGCAGCTTTCGAGTTGTGGGGTGGTAGCCCCTCATTTCTCAGGGGGGTCGCTTGGTAATTGTTGGCTAACTTTTAGCGGCCTATAAGCTGAAACAGTTTCTAAATTCCCGTGAAGGCTTCTCCGGGGATTTGTTATTAGCAAACACTCAAAGCCACACATTCTGAACATAATTTTAATGTGGTCTATAAACATTCCTTTTATAGATCGATGAATTAAAAAATATGGCCAACTCAAAAACAGTAAGTACCTTTCCCGACCAAAGAATGCAAAATAAATTTCGTCTTATAAAATCTCATATTGGAGAATCGAACACTCACATTTCGGGTTTGTTAATTATAACCCGTGCACCAGCACAACACACTCTGTTGCCCAAAAAAATGTTATATTTTTGTTTGTATTATAGAGATTCATTATTCTAATACGCTGTTTTAAATGGGCTCTCCTCATTGGTAACATATACATAATTTTTTTGTTCCTATAAATTTAAAAAATCATCTGCTTAAATCAAATTAATTTTTTACATTCAAAAATGTTATTTCAATTCACTTTTTGTACTTTAGTATGGTATGTACGAGGGGTTGGCGTGCATATCTTGCGTATATAGTGTTTTCATACAGGTTGGCTGGTATAGGTCATCCAATTACAACTCAAAGAATTGCCCATAAATGTTTCTTGAGCTTAATATGTTGAAAACTATAAATACGAGCTAAAAAGAATAATAATTAAATCCCTTACTATTGGGTTGGCAAGAAAGTGATTTTGGTTTGCACCAGTAGATAGCTTTATGTTTGTTTCGTTATTCTTTTGTCAATGTTAGAAGCTTTTTCTTTTGAGATTTGGTAGTCAATACCTTTAGGTTGCTATAGAAAGAAATTCCGTGTAATTTATTTAGCAACTGTTATTTTACGGTCAGTTTTAACATGAAGTGCAAAAATCGACACATTTTACTTTTTGATTTTCATAAAGGCAAGAAAGCGACTGAGGCTCACAAAGAGGTATTTCAAGTCGCATCCCCCATACAGCCCCGGCCTTGCACCATCAGATTATCATTTACTTCGAAGTTTACGAAACTTCTTAAATTGTAAAAATTTCTGTAATATATCGATGAGCTCAAATCGCACTTGGTTGAGTTTTTTTGCTGATAAGGACCAGAAGTTCTATGATCACGGGATCATGAAGTTCCCAGAAATATGGCAAAAGAACACCAAACATAATGGAAGATATTTGACCGATTAAAATTTATTTGTATAGAAAAAATTAAGTTTTATTTCACACTAAAAAACTTTTACTAAAAAATTACTTTCTTTTCAACAGCTAATAGATTTCATTTAAAATCATCTCACAGAAGTCTAGAACTGGTGTAACCAATGGCGCATTAAGGTCAATAAAGGCAAATGTGCACACACCACTTTCACATTTGTGACTACGATCACCTTCAGTTCGATATCGCCTACCATATCACACATTTCGATACAAGAGTTAAACATATCTTTTAGACAATTTGACAGACCACTATTAGAAAATCTAATCTCATCGAAAATAAGCTGCACACAAACAAACAGTTAAAACCGATTTGGAGGTACTCTCCAGAACTGTGGGGTACATCCAAACCTTCCAACATCAAACGAACATTCCAATCTAAAATCTTCAGAACTACAGTCAATGCTTCTACATCACGAACTCATCTCGAGTTCTTCGGTCCTTGATCTTTTCACCTAAACATTTTCTTATTCTATGAAAATCTATTCGTACTTTTAAATCCCAGAAACTCCTCCTTTTGCTGTTCTCATCGTCGCTTGTGGCTACGCAACTGGGGGAATCATCTGGGCAGATTTTTTGTCTGCATATTGCAAGAATGCTCGTGTGAACTGTACGTATTGAGTGTTTGAAATCGTGTATGAGGTATGAATGAGCACAATCACAATGCTATAGAAGCGATTGGTAATGTTACAAATAAATAGCTTTCTAATCAGAGAGCATTTATTGGGATCGTAGATGTCAAATCCAGAAGTAAAAGCCAGGAGCTCTATATGAAGAAAGAACATCTGTTCTGTTCCATAGGTCTGCAGGCTGCTATGCTCGGTAATTATTTAGCATTTTAAGAGGGTTCCCCTTGTTCCATGCAAATACATTATGCAAACGGCCTACAAGTGCACGCCTGATTTTTACACAGTCACGTCCCGACCCGCAGCTTTGCTGGTCCTATCTGCTGACCTGTCTAAAATTACTTACCGGTATGGTTTGAAAGTTCATTATCGCCAAGTGAACTTTTAACAATATTAATATCAATAAACCGATCCTTTTGTTGAACCTGTGACATAAGGGTTGGAATAAAACAATTAGGTTCTCAATCTTATTTTTTAAGATCGATTTTTATCACTCCGATTATCATTTTATGAATCGATTCAAGTCCAATGGGTAATACTCACATTCTCTTGACGTCGTCAAGTTTTATTGTGTGATTTCCTTTAATAAATTTAATTTTTGTGAGAATCGATCAAAACAGATTCTAGGTTAAAGATATTTAGACTTCGGGTAATGACGTGATGAAGTCAGTGGACAGTTATTTATTCGATTAGAAAACGAGACGACTCTCTATGGACCACATGCTCAAAGAACAGCTTATCTACAACCTATAGGCAAATATGAGCATCATGATTGTGTCTCAAAGGGACTAGGCTCCCAACACCGAGGTCTACTTAATAAGCACTATCACCGACCGATGTAAACTGAAGACTGGATCCTTACCGTCAGAAGATCAAAAATTCTCAAACCGGAAGACTGTCAAGAAACTCGCCTAAAACGTATACCTCTAACAGTGGGAGTCCTGGCAATGGCCAGTTTCTCCAATCATGTTCTGAGCGTATGTGGCTCTCGCGCTCTTGGTCACCGTCCGCTGGCTCGTATCCGGTGACACGCATGACGGAGGAGCGTGGGGGACTTCCCAAGACTCCGCTTCCTCTTTTTCATGCGAGGGAGGTGACAACTATCTGAATTTGGGAGGTCTCTTTGCAGTTTGTAAATACTGTATGAATGAGCGAGTGAATGAAAATTATAAATATGATATGAATCAAAACATTTATCACAATTACTTATTGCCCATTAAGACAGATTGTAATTTTATCATAGTCAACTTGTTTTATCAGAGCATATACCTAATTGCATGTGTCTGTACACAGTTCAACTTTCACATCATTATTAGTAATAGTATAACATGAACTCCTTATCGCTATTTTATAATTTAATATACAGAATAAAGTAGCCTTAAACAGGCATGTAAATATCCAACAACAACTTACTCGGTACTACAGTATCATTTTTCAATATTAATAATAACCTCATTCAGTTTTATTATTAATCGAATGAATAAATGTGGTGAATGAATAAATAACACACACTATGAATATAATTCAAAGGAGTAAGTCTGCATGGAGCAGAATTCTAGCTTTTGTTCTGGTTAAAACTTACGAGATTGGATTGCTGTTCTTTATCCATTGTTCCAGTTAGCTTCCACTTTATTTCAGCTCTTTCCATGACGGTTTTACTCCATCGCACACAAATAAATATCAACGTACAATGAAACCTTATTATACCAAGTCCAGCTTAAAAAATAGAATTAAGAATAATACGTTAAATAAACTCGCCCTGTCATTTTTCTGCTTACTTGTATTAAATATCTTGGCCATGATCACGATGTAATGAATTCATGAGGTAATGAAATTATATTGTAATTAACATTTGAATTATTAAGTAAATCTTACTCCACAAAATGTATTCTGTTCTATTCGTATTTTCAACATCTGAAGTACACGTTCAGATTGCTTCTTAGAAATTAACAATATATGTGTGAATATTGAAGCGTGCCATATAGAACCGAAATGTGCCCATTGAAAAGGATTAAGATTTCGTTTATGATTTATTAATCTTAATGCATTATACACCACGTCCAGGACTACCACAAAAAATACAATACTAATTCCTGATAAATATATATTATTTTGTCTCAATGTTGTCTGGGTATAAAAATGGTTGGGCACCTACATTTCTCTACTCATTTCAGTAATAAAATAGAAAAAGTACGACACTGGTCTTACCGGGTTTCGCACTTGGTAACTTCACCCAACCTGTCGCTTCGTCTCAAACTAATGATCTGTGAATGTGACCTCCGGCCAGCTCTGCTGTACGGTGCCCCGCTATTTACCCACTTGACTGACATATCTCCAACATTTCCAGAATGGGATCATACGAAAAGTGGTCCGACATACCTCACTTGAGAGGTTGAGGAACGCTGACCTGCACCCGTTGCTTGGTGTGCCGTCGGTAGGTGAGTTCATCCACTGGAGATACGTCAAGTTTTTTGACTCGTTGCAGCACCTGACAAACCCAGTGTTTAACACTACGACCCCAAAAATATTATTTTCATTCATAGGATATTAATACTATTGTGATGTATAATCATTACTGAGAAAGAAGGCACAAATTAGTTTTTCCGAAAACGTTTGCAAGTAAAGCTAGGAACAGACTGCAGAATCTTAGTTTTCAAAACAATTTTCTTAATCTTACCTGTTTGGTAAAAGGTCGGAATAATTCGCTGCTGCATGGAATGTGCTTTGTGTCTAACCCCCTTAACTGTGAGTTCAGAAGATTCATTTACCTTGAAATTAATGAAACGAATTTTCAATATAATTACTTAAACAGGTTTACAAAACCGAAAGGATACTGCAGAAATCATTACGGCGCCAAGTGCAACCATACCCGCACAACACAACTGTAGGCGCTTGTTATATTTTACACTGTTACAATTAAATAGTTTCTGAACACTCGTTATAATATAATATCACTAACATAAATTGTAGTCTAAAACAACTGAGTTTTTATAGTTTGTTAATAAACACTTATTTATCACAAATATTGAACACAATGGTGCTACTACTGAACTCAGCAATGTCCACTGCTGAGGTACGGAGTTATATATATGTATGAGGTACACTGTCGGGATTAACAAACATAGAATTTGGTTTGCTAATTAGTTCTACGTCAATTTTAATTATGACTACTCCAATTAGTCCTCTCAATTAAGTTAATTTCATCCACGCCCTTTAACTCCAAGCGGACCTGTTGTTGGCTTAATCGTGTCCGGCCACAAACCATGTTAGTCATTTCATATTGCTTCGGATTGTTGTTTTGAGATTTACCTTAAAAAAAAATGTAATAAACACTGTTTTTTGTTGTTTTGAGATGTACCTTCAAAAAAAATGTAATAAACACTGTTTTTTGTTGTTTTGAGATTTACCTTAAAAAAAAAATGTAATAAACACTGTTTTTTGTTGTTTTGAGATTTACCTTAAAAAAAAAATGTAATAAACACTGCTGTAAACTGTTTTTTGTTGTTTTGACTCTACCATGTCCCCATAATAGAAGCATATTATGAGTTGCTTTAGTCACCCTGCGCTGCGGTGGTGCTATACTGTGGTAATAATCCCACGTCAGCTAATATCAATGAAAATAAATAAATAGTGTCCACGAGAATGCTGAGAAATTAAAAATAGTTCTAGTAAGAAGCATACTATAACCATCCTTTTTTAATGAAGTTAATGTCCTTTTAAATTTTAAATCGTTAGTAATTTTAGTAGCCATAGAATTAGTATTTTATTGCACCATTTTTTTTTTTTATATACACAAGATACAGCCTGTTTTATCAACTTTTATGTATAATCGAATACTTTTAAATTGGTATAGGTACGTTTTATTAATTAATATTATTTAGTTACTGTCTGCTAATTAATTTGCCTTGCCTCTAAATGCAATTAATGTAATTATCATGTTATTTTTCTTTGAATTTTAGTAAGTGATGATGACAGCTTATAGCCGTATATCTTAATAAAGATCATTGTTGAGAGATCAATAAGTGTTTACTTACAACGTATTCATTTTCGCTTTCATATTTTTATTTTGCTCTTCTTGAATTTTTAAAATAAAATCTGTAAACAACAATGAATTTGCCTTCCTAAAAAACATTTATCTGCCAATAATTATCATTGTTTTAGTATAGTTACAAGGCCGTATGTTGAATTACTGCCATTACTTGTTTTTCTTTAAGCAATAATTATTTAATTATTTACTATTTTTGCCACCCTGTTGACAGTCGGCCCTACGATCAGGAGCGTGGGCCCGGACAAGCTTATGACCGCGAACCTGTACGGCGAGGCAACGTTCGACTGCGAGGCCGAGGCCAGCCCCACCCCTAGCTACCAGTGGCTCCAGCAAGTGCCAGACCTGGAGCTGCCTCTGGTGGTGTCCAATGTGGCCAAACTGAACCTGAGGAACGTGTCCTACCACCATCAGGGTGACTACATCTGCAGGGTATGGAACTACATAGGTGGCACCGAGCGGGCCGTCATGAGCGACCCAGTCACTCTTCAAGTCGTAGGTAAGTTCGTTAGGTTACATTAATTCAGGTGAGAAGCATTAAAATATATATGCACTTAGTTACACTTGATAAAAAAAGTACCTCTATTAAAATCAGTTATTTTTTTTGTGACCGAGGAATTGTTGGCACGATTGATCAATTGCATTGTCTAGGGTCAAAATAGCACAGAAAACCTTACCATAATTTACACCATTTCTTATGAGTACGCTTTAAACTCGAGGTGTAACCACACTCTGGTCAACTGAACGCCAGACTGAATGGAACGGGAAGACGCCGGAAGTAAAAGATATTGAATCAAATGCAAACATAAAAAAATGTGAACATGATTAAGAGAATTGAAGAGTGTGAATGAGAAGGTTTTTTTTTTCATATGAACAGATACATACGAATTTTAAGACGTTTAATTGGTCAGTTTTGAAATGGTATAAAATATGAAAGGTTCTTGAGCAAAACACTTGAGTTTTGTTTGTAAGTAACCCCTTCCTGTTTCCTAAAATCCTACCCTTTTCTTACCTGCTTAAGGCAAAGACACCCCACTTGTGCCAAAACATCCACACAGTATGTTGTAACGCTGTAACTAATCTCTTAGTATTTGTATATATACCAGTATTTGATTGTTAGTCATAATAATAATATTTTTTAAAAGACTCTCCTATATAAGATTATTTAACTGGTCTTGGGTAAAAAAATCATTAATTAATTACCGATATGATTACGAATCAGATAAAGTAATGGTTTTTTATTTGAACTCTTTTCTGCTATTTGAAGGCTCTTCGAGTCGCTATTAGTGCGCTAGTGAAACTGGTTTCTGGTAGACAATTTTTGGTCGTGTTACTATCGGTTATTGCACTTATTATTTTTGATTCGTAATTCATAATGATTTTCGTACCCATGACCGGTTAAATAATCTTGTATAGGAGAGTCTTTTAAAAAACTTTATTGTGACTAACAATCAAAACACAGGTATATATGCAAATATTAAGAGACCAGTTACAGCGTTAGAACATACTGTGTGGATGTTTTGGCACAAGTCCGATTTGAATTACCGAGGGGGCCAAAATATTTTTCCAAGAGACCAGCAGTTAATTACGAATAAGCGGGATTGGCGAATTACGGGAGGACGAATTACCGAGATTTTACTGTATATCGTTTAATATGAAAATGTATAAGTGCAATAACCGATAGTAACACTACCAAACAATAATCTACCAAAAACCAGATTCACTAGCGCACTAATAGCGACTCAAAGAGCCTTCAAATAGCAGCAGAAAGAGTTCAATAAAAAAAACATTATTTTTTCTGATTCGCTTGGTCCAATAAATAGCTTCCAAAACCAATGAATGAAAAAATCCCACAATCGAATACCAACAGAAATCCAACATGTAAGCCAAAAACGCAGCTATGCAACGATGGAATAAAGGTTGGCTCCGGTCATTTAACAGCTATTAGGTCATTAGGTCATTAGGTCAGGTAGCAACTATCGGGACATCTAACAGGGCTTAGGTAATCGCGGATAGAATGGTGCCAAAGTGATTAACTGTTCGAGAATAGGAAACACTAGACTGACCCATCACCACTTTTTCAATCTCAGGCCAGACTAGTCTGGTGGAGTGTGCCAAGTATCATCATCATTGATTGTCGAAAACTACAAATTTGTTAAAGATCAGAACTACTAAGACCATGAAAACTTGCTCAACTTCCTTCAATTGGATTTCACCGATGACTTAAATTAGGTAGTGTCGTCGCTAAATACTGATATATACTCAGTACTAAAAATTTCAAGAAATTTTCTCACAGTTAAAAGTTTGCATGTATTTATTGACACATCTTAAGTGATTATATTATCTTTTGTCACCTAAAACAGCTAGTTGAAAATATATTAATGTATTTCTATATATCAGATAAAAATATGACACTTATAAACTTTTTTTTTATATAATACGTTATAGACTTAGCTATTTATTCTCCGGAGTAGCCTTTTGCTATACTGCCTATAAACAATTAATCGTTTATTGGGATGTTCTGAGCTAGCTTATAGCCCCTAGGGGAGTGAGCTGCAATGACTATTTTGGGTAATCCTGTAAAATTATCTATTTTTCTGCTTTAATCCGTGTTTCATTGAACCCGTGGTGTTTGCCGAGGGCTAATCCAAAAAATATCTTTGGACATTATTACAATAATTAGGGGGTTGACGTGCGGTATCGGTGGTTTTCCTCCCGATACCCGGTGAAGGATCGGAACTCGAGGGAGTTATTGGAAAAGCCAGCGTGGGTATGTTTAGAGGCAGGCTTCTTGTATCGCTAGATTCCAGTGGGAACTCGATACCATTCTTTTCATATTGCTTTTAGTCCGCTATCAGAATATTGTATTTTTATTTGTTTCATCTACCAATCTTGTCTTTCCTACCTTCGACATTTTTTTTATTGTACAAAACATTCTGTTTGTGGGAACTTATTACATTCCGGTTCTCCATTCACTCGATTCCTTTTCAAGGAAAGTTCCCTTTAAATGTAACATGCAAAACCTCTTTCAATTTCTTATTTTTCTCATTTTTTTTTCAATCATTTTTCATAACTTCCACACTTGGACTTATCATTCCATATTTGTTATTTTCCATTAAAATCATTATACGATAAATCCCTGAATGAGCTGAATTTTTCATAATTTCTAATTTATTTTAATCTTTGGAGAATGGGACAAGTCAGAGAGGCAGTTCGGTTCCAGACTTTTCTACTCCATATTTCCATAGGAAAAAAATTGTACTCAGTCTCTTGCAGAGATACTGAACTGAAAAAATACACCTTGTGAGGATAATCCAAGGCTAATATATTTTCACCACTGACCATCGCTTATGGTACCACGCTCATCATGCTGTAGTCAAACCATGTTTTTACATGTATTTATTGACAGATCTTAAGTGATTATATTATCTTTTGTAACCCAAAACACCTAGTTGAAAATATATTAATGTATTTCTATATATCACATAAAAATATGACACTTATAAACTTTTTTTTCTTTTTAATTTTTTAGATAGATAAACAACTTTATTATGATAAAATTACAATCCGCCTTATTAGGCAATAAGTAATTGAGATAGATGTTCTCATTCATACCATATTTACAATTCATCATTCACTCGCTTGTTCATACAATATTTACAAACAGCCCAGAGGCCTCCCAAATCCACATGGTTGTCACCTCCCTTGCATGCGAAGTCTTGGGAAGTTTCCCACGCTCCCCCGTCAGCCGCATCACCGGAGACGAGCCAGTGAAGGCTGACGAAGAGCGCAAGAGCCACACACGCTCAGGACCTGATTGGAGAAACTGACCATTGCCAGGACTCCCACTAACACGCATTTATAGCAGGTCACAAAGCCACTGCCGTTTCAGTCTCCGTAGAGGATTATAGGGATGAGGGGATTGGGTGGTTGGATAGGTTACTATGGAATTTCATGAACTTGGAAGGGATGAGTTCAAGAATGTAAGGTATATTAAGATCCTTATGAAGGGTTTTGTTGCTGACGTAATAAAGGCATTTACTACTGTTCTCTGGACTTTTGATTTAAAGGATTGGATACGCTTGATGTTCGACTTTTTTGCTGTCCTCCATAGATGTCCAGACTGGCTTAAGTATAACTTTGTAGATTAGTAATTTATTTTCTATTTAGAGATGGGATGTCCTTTGAAGTAGTCTGTACAGTTGTCCAAAGCGTCTGTTTAGTTTTTGTCTTTTTAGCCTTGTATGTTGGTTACAGGTCAGCCGTTTGTCGAGATGGAAGCCTAAGTACCGTACTGTCTCGGATACAGGGAGAGGAATGGTATTAAAATAAACTATTGGGAAAACTTGCTGCAGAGGGTGAAGGTAATGTGGGAACACTTTGCTTCATTAACTTTGATCTGCCATTGGTTTCACCAATAATCGATCTCATCAAGGTATTTTTGAAGGTTATAGGATGCTATATCGGGGTCTGTCCGATAATTATGAAAAGAAATACACTTATAATTATACACTGCAGCTAATAATTAGTAAGTCACTTTTCTAATTACTGATAAATATTTAATGCATGTAAATCTGTTAAAGAAATCAAGGCCTTAAACAACTTTATTTAAAATATAAAATAAAAACGATATTAATCACCTTTGGAAGGTATCTTCGATGTTGCTCTGGCAGTAAGGAGACCTGCTAAGGTGATGCCGTATTGAAACAGTCGTCTGAACGGTCCAGATATTTTCCTCTTTAACTAATAATTATTAAAATTTACACAATGACTAATAAAATTATTAATTAACTACATCGTGCTTGAATATTTTAATAATTCATATAAATTAAGATAGGGTTGTAGATAATAACAAGTGACATTCAATGGGTGACAGTTGAATGGACCGCGTCACAGTTGATTAATCACTGGAAATAAATTCAGATATTTACTAGGAAGTTTGGATGAGCTAACGTATTGAATGGGGGAGGACAGTATAGTGTCACGCCCTCCAAAGTAATAAATAATTTTTGGAAAAAATGAATATCATTTGTCCCTCCGGGATGTGATGAATCATTTCTGCGCTGAAAAGCAATCTCATGTTTCAGTCCTACCAATAATTCTTTTACGCAGCGCTGACCGTTTGGATGCAGGCTTGCGTAAATCTTTTCATTTAATTAACCCAACCTTTTCCGATAGTAAAATAATTTACTTTTTTTCCTTTCTAACATAAAAATAATTGTCTGGAAATTATGTTATCTCTAATTTCTATGAATGGATACTTTGATTATTGAAGCTCTGTTTCCCGAAAGCATGTTTCCTTTGTTGGGCACAAAAACAAATAACTAAAGAAAATGGATCAATTTCATTAAATTTGATAGCTAAAATTAATTTCGATGTCAATTTGATATATCAGAGATATGTTTTAATTAAGATTAACAAATTAATATCATACCAAAAAAAAGCATTTAACGGCTTTTTTTGTATTCCTAATATTTTTGTCTTTATGTGTCATTTGTTAATGAAAGGCATTTATTACTGGCTAGGTTATACGAAATTCACTGGACGCTGGCTTCTAGAGGCTAATCCTAGTAATCAGAGATTACATCAGGGAATAATTACTATATGTATCCATTACATTACTAAAATATACATTTGGGTATCGGTGTATTTTATTTAAATTTACGGAAATTTGAAAGAACTTAAGCTATAATGGTTAATAAAGCAAAATTCAAACAAAGCTCATTCGTTTTTTTTTCCTTTCTAACCCCTTTAAATTTACAGATAATTATATTCCTCAGGCGAATCTATTTACAAATTATTTTTGTATTTCCTGTAGGGTTGCTACATAAAGCACATTCGCTTAACATTACCACCTAATAAGATGTAGCTATGTAACCATTATAATGAGAATATATTTGTGAATAAAAATTGCTCAAAGACTCAATTTACCTTATTTACATATTCTCAATTAAATAATTCTAAATATTTACATTCATGAACCAACCCGTTGCTAGAGGGTGCCGTGAGTTATATAAATATATCATTTCCTGCTTACAAGTATTGTTCATCTATACTTCAATCAACCAATCATTGCGTGGGCAGAGAGAATAGTGGACAGAAGAGATCGGAAGATATGCGCGGTGCAGTTGTACATAGTTACACGGCATGGTGCTTGAACATGTTGGTTGTAGTGTTGAAAATATGGTACTGTGAGTTCTTTGTTAGCGGTGAATATTCAAATGAGTAGAAAGGGTTCTAGGGCTTTCATCAACCGATTTCCCAACAAGTTTTTTTTTCTATATTAAAATGTATATGTACTTCAAGGATGGCTTTATTCATAACCAAGAGCGATGAAGTGAGTCTTTTGTTTTTGAAGTGGATGCATTTCATATCAGCATAAGATTTGTTTTGTTATGCTAATTATAGGAATTAGATTTATTTGAATAAAAAAAAAACACCAAAAAATTATATAGTGGAATAAAAAAGTATAATGATACACATTGGACTGAACTGACTGAATAAAGCTGATGGGGCTCACCTTTTTGATCAAACTTAAAACTAACTTACATACTAATTCTTAACCTGATTTTTCCCCGACAGTCTGATGCCATTGATGCGGGAGGGGTGGTGGGGCCATAGTGTTAAACACTGGGTTTGTGAGGTGCTGCAACGAGCCAAAAAAACTTGATGTGTCTCCGGCGGATGAACTCACCCACCGACGGCACACCAAGCAATGGGTGCAGGTCAGCGTAATTTAACCTCTCGAGAGAGGCATGTCGGAGCACTTTTCGCATGGTCCCATTTTGGAATTTTTGGTCTACACTGATGTTTAATAAACCTATTGAACGAGAGTATTTTCAGTTATTAATTACTCATAAAATTATACCAACGCTACATTAATGTTTAAATATATATACTAATTAAGTTTTCTTAGTTGTTACTATAAGGTGTTTGCCTTGCAGGAGGGCCGCAAGTGATGCGTGGCACCTGGGGTGGTGAGGTGACTGCGCTGCGAGGAGACGACGCTACCCTAGGCCTAGTGGTCTGCGCTGATCCCAGACCGAGGCACGCCACGTGGGAATGGGGCAGTCTGCACCTCCAAGTCGGTCAAGGGCTGGGCAGGTATCAGGCTGATCAGCTCATCCAGGTAAGCCTATCTAGTCACAAGATCAATCCATATTATAACCACGACTAGATGAGACCAAGGCACTTATGTCAACAAAAGTTGTGTAACAGGTAGTAGTACTCTGCTGCCCGCCTTCTCACACTACCTATTCCGAAAATATACTACACTCTGTACTCAGTTAGATTTTTTACGAAAGCGTAGTAGTGAAGAAGTTGAGTACACATCCTCAAGAATCCTAATTTTTGCAATTATTGGCATGATAAAACATTACTATGAATAGATGTGGTTGAGAAATAAATAACAAAGTTAGTGAATTACAATGAACAATTAGAGTTTATTAAATAAAAAAAAACCATTATAGATTTCGAAAATGAGCACAACTATGAATATCCCTGGTAAATTTAATCATTATTCATTACCAGCAGAGAATATCAAACTTAAATATTTTTATTACAGTAAACTAAACAAATTTTACTGTATTATGATCTATATAAAAACACTTATAACCACTTGGTCATAACTATTGAAGTTCCTTTCATAAGTATATTTAAAAGAACAAAAATACTGAATTTAATTGGCTTTAAATATGGCATGGTATTCTCCTAAATTGGCATTGGGCCATATGATTATTGCTATATGGAATATGTTACATTGCTAATTAATAACACTCTGTGGTTTTCATTGTACATCTCCAACATCGCACTCCTTGGCATAGTCCAGGCCAGTTTCCATAATCAATGGTGACATCCACATTCGTCCACACAAACTGTCACGTAGTTTTTCAGCTTGGGAAGAAGCTGTGGGGGAAACAAAGTCCCTATTATTTTGCCCCATGTCAGTCTTAATTACATATATAAACAATTATCTATATAAAGGGAATTCGTTGTTAGTATTTTCAATAAAATGTAGAGAAAATCTGTCTTTATTTTAACACGCCTTTCTCTAAAATGTACTTTAAAAAATCTTATCTTGACATCGGACAAAGATAGGAAAAAGCATTTTGTGGATTTTTACTCCAATTTTTATGTGGTTTCACATTTTTTTTTTTTTTTAACTCAGTCCTTTATTATTTGTACGTTATCGATCCAGTGTTATATAATTATGAAGTGTTTATTATTGTACTATTATGGCATAGTTATGTAATTATGCTATATACACTCTGCAGCAGGAGAGGCGAGAGGACTGCTACGAGGCAAGACTCCACGTGCGACAGGTGGACCCGACAGACTCGAGGACATACTTCCTCAAGGTGGAGAACGACAAAGGAACAGACAAGCACTACCTCAGGCTGGCCGTCCGCGGTTCGTATAGCAATGGCAAGTCACCTCACCTTTTCACCTCTTATTAGTATTATTATCATATATATATTTATATTTTTTTAATAATTTATACAATAGTCTTTGTATCCCTGTACAAAACCAGAGTTTTTTATTTCTTCAATCTGCATTTGAAATCTCCAAGGTAAACTAAATCGAAATCGTTAAACTCAGATTGTTTCTATTAAGGGAAACAAAGGCTATAGGCTTTGCATTAAAGCACCACTTGCACGTAAAAGCTTATGGTGGAGTGCATGACACCTGCAATGTTAATTAAAGGACTCTTGTAGATCGTTAATAATTATCATAACCATACAATTGTATGATGTATCTAATACATTTCGATTATGTAATATTTAAGAAAAATTAATGCTAGAATTACAATACTTATTTCTGACTAATACGATATCTCCGGGACCTTTAATTTAACCATTTAGCACGAGTATGTAGCTATTATAATTAACCCATTAAAACTAAAACTTGTATGGCACTGCTAACTCTCTGTTATTGTAAAACTATTTTTATTCAATCATTTGATAATTTCAAGATTTTAACGTACGTCATTCTCCTTTTGAACTGTTTTATAAATGAGTCTTGTATCTGTATGTCAATCAGTTTTTTGTTTTTTTTGGATAATTTACATAAAGAAATAATAATGCGTACATAACTAACAAATTTGATTAAAATATTATAGGCAAACGAGAATATTATAGCTCTCGTATGTCTATAATATTATAGTTATCGTACATAGTATTATTATTTAAGCAGTATACATATTTAAAATGTTTTATTTACCTTACGATTATACATAATCTAGTATTATTTTCAAATTGAGCTATCCCCACCAAACAGTAATGGTAACAAAATTTCATTCTGTTAGCGTGTATCGTTGTTTCTTAGAAACCTTAGTGGACTGTCATATCATTTCCAGGAGGTGACTTAAGGTGCATTTCACTTTTAAATGGTTTTGGTAAGAATACCCCAGCCTCATCTCTATTTTTTTCATTATTCACAAAATCGAGTCCAGACCAAAATTCATAAATATGATTCAGGCTTACATGACAAAATTTTCAATCATTTTCTTCACTCTAATTCTTTAATGCCAAAAATAACAAAATTTTCTGTATAACAAGATAAAGAGGATACAGTCCTTCATGTATAAGGCAATTCGGAAGATTCGTGAAGTCCATACGAGGTCCAAAATAAAGAATATTAATGAAGAGACGCAAACAATTGATGTCGTTTAAGCCTAAGTTATTTCATATATTCCAATCTAACCTCAATTATATAACAAATTTAAATATAATTTATAAACATTTCTATGGAGATATGACGAAAAAATTACGAAAATTTATTATTGTATTAAGATAATAATTAGGTGTATTTCACCAATGTTTCAGATTTAGTAAAACATTATGTAAAACATTTTGATTAATTACAAACTATATAAACAATTATAATTGTACAATTTTACTTGATTTCAAGTTTTAAAACAAAAATGTGGTCATATGGAATAAAATAAAATAAATTTTAAATTTCTCAAAAACCCAATTCGAATTACCTGTATACACCTTCTTACTAAGATGTTTATGGTTGTAATTTTCTTTCTCTATGACTGTACCTTATTTTTGCAACAAGGCCTTACCTTTATAACAAAAAGAATTGAAATTGAAATGAAGCGAGTTAAAAAAAATTACAATCCGCCTTAAGTAAAAACTCCATCAGTCTCGTTCATTAAAAGGAATTTTAATGAAGTTTCACTAACTTAATGCCATCAAGGGAGACAAGACGAATAAATCATGGCTCGGTAATATCTTCTAAATGAAAATTATGGTTTCTCTAAAAAAAAAAAAAAAAGAAAGCAACACTTTCTTTTTAGGGTAACTCAATTATGAAGGTAGAAACTTGGCCATCGTCCGTGCTAGTGATTAAAAATATTCAAAAAAAAAATAAAAATAAATTCTTGAGAGATGAAGTTCATTGTTATTCTGCAGAAATAAGGTTAAAAAAAATGACAAGAGAAAGGTATTAATCCAGCCAGCCGCTATGGAGTATATCGGTTTTTTACATGTCCATTCATTCCCTCTACCCTCCTACTTTTTTTATTTTATTATATTTTTTTTTTTTTTTTACCACTATATTCTTCTAACACTGATATATTCTTACTAAAAGCTACTATTCAATATTATCTCTAGTATTTGCTTAAATTAATCTTAGAATAAATGAGATACTTTAATTGAAGTATAGGTCATGATATTATCTAATTATTAATTACTAACAGCCGAAGAAAACGTATCGAATCGGAATTCGACCTGCTCTTTCCCAATATTTAATTAAAGAGCCTTGACTAACTGAGCTTCCCTCCTCAAGTGAGGACCTCTTCGTTGTTTCTTAGAAACCTTAGTGGACTGTCATGTCGTTTCCAGAGGTGCATGTCACTATGAAATTGTCTTTTTAAGAATACCCCAGCCTCATCACTATTTTTTTTCTTTAAATAATAAAATCCGCCAAATCGACTTCAAACCAAAATACATTAATATGATTTAGGCTTAAATGACAAACTTTTGAGGCCAAACTCTTGCAAAAACTGAAAGTAACATACCTGGTGGGCACAGATGGAAGGCAACAGAAACAAGATGTGAATCCTACATTTATTCACAGATAGCTAGTTTGCCTATGTAAGGCATAATTACAAAATCAAGGTGTAGACAATATATCATTTGAGAGATTTACGTTTTAGTATAGGTCGCACTATTATTTATATAAAAACATATGCTAATCAGAAACACGGTTTCTTCAAACAACCGCAATCTCTCACTTGTAACTTGTTCATCTGATATTTTTATCGGCAAATTTAGTTTGTTTTGCCCGAATCGAAACTTTAAATGGAAGGGCCTACAAAAAATACCCACATTCCACTGGAAGAGGTCACTTTAATCGAAAGCCCACGAAAATTAATTGTGATATTTTTTTTTTATTATGATTATTTTATAATTTTTCAATGTTTTTTATATTTTTTTACATATCCATTATATTGATTACTATTACTAAATGTTCCCCCCACTTACCTTCACCCTCTGCCGCAAGTCTTGTCCACCAGTTTCTTTTAATGTCATTCCTGTCCATGTATCCGAGTTAGTACGGTACCTTAACTTCCATCTCGACAAAAGACTGAAATGAACCCACACACGAGGCTAAAAAGACAAGAACTAAACAGACGCTTTGGACAACTTTACAGACTACTTCAAAGGACATCCCATCTCTCAATAGAAAACAAATTACTAATTTTCAAAGTGGGGGACAGCAAAAAATTCGAACATCAACGGTATCCAATCCTTTCAATCAAAAGTCCTTAGAACAATAGGAAATGTCCCTTATTACTTCTGCAACAAAACCCTTCACAACGATCTTAATAAACCTTACATTCTCGAACTCATCCCTTTCAAGTTCATGAAATTTCATAATAACCTATCCAACCATCATTGGTCATTGCACTGCACCACTCGTCCCTATAATCCTCCTTGGAGACTAAACTGGCCTCGTGACCTGCTATAAATGCGAAACAGTGGGAGTCCTGGCATTGGCCAGTTTCTCATGTCCTGAGCGTATTACTATTACTTATTGTGTTAATGTTTTCGCATGAATTTTGTTTTATTCCAACTTCGCGGGTTTCATCGGAGACTAGATAGTTACGGGACAAAAGTCAATGAATATAAATGGAATGAAACTGACCCATTTAGAAACGCAAGTATATATACGTGCGTAGTCCCAACCCAGGCTTATGAGGGTTGGTTACACTATTTGGAAAGGGAAGTTAGGCTGGATGTATGCACACCCGCATGACACTGCGGCATGTGCGGTGAGGTATAGCACACAACGCCTTTAAATTTCAACAAAATAATTGGCACTTGGAGCCCAAATGGTGTATATAATATGTTTAACAAACCAACGGTAAATCTTTAGGTTGATAGGTATATGTTTTCTATCAGAATAAAACAGTGATGATAATAATTTAAACTCCCTTTTCAAAGCGATTTAATTTAAAAACAAAAAGTGTTTATATATGCAAAAAGAAACATATGCATCAACGCAGGTAAAACATTTTAGCTTTCAACTTCTGAGGAGCTACAAGGGGTTGGTGCTAAGCTGTTTGTTAGCTCTCAGCCATAATTTGGGCTTCTTTGCCAGATTCGCTTCTCATTTATTCAAGTAGCTATTCATTTTTATTTACGAGTCGACTCGGAATAAAAAGAAATCCACAGCAAAGCCGGAAATCACCGTATTTGGTAAGACGCTAGGTAACGAAGGTGGTTCACAGTTTTTTCTTTGTTTTTGGGCATAAAACCTTCAGGTCATTAAAGCCCTCGTCTTTATATTTCAATTCATTTGTGGAGCTTACCGGGGGAAGTCGGAGATCGTACAAGGACTAGAGCAGATCCCAAAACTAGATCCCTAGGACAAGAGCTCTGGAAGCACCCACATATTAGGCGGTCACAGGTAATGTTGTATAGGACACGAGGTATAATCCGAGAATGCGGATAAAACCCTTGCTAGTGTTATTTAGATACATTGGCACGACCCACAAACGCTTACAGTATGCATGGAAAATTCCAAACCCTTCCAGTACCTTTGAGCTAGCACGCGCTCTTAGCCCATCTCTAGTCATAGATTACCTCGGACGCCGACCGTTCAACTATATCGCACCCACGACAGCAGTAGGTATGCTAACTTTTTATGGCAAATTGGGTGCAGATGGGTCCGTGGAAAAGCTAAGGATGATTATTAAAAAAAATGATTACTTATGTGTTATTATTATTGCTGTCTCATATTACGAAGTAGACTAGTTTTGGAGACATTGATGACTGTATGGTCAGTTCGTTATGGTCGTCATATTGACATTACGCTAATTGAAATCCTCTAGTTTAATACATAATTAATAGATGGATGTTCAAACGTATATGTAATAGTTTATGTATCTATATAAAATATCCCATCCGAGCAGAAGATTGAAACGGATATTCCCCACATTTCCGAGAAAATGAGAATCTGTTTGCTCTACCTGCCGACGTATAAAAGAACGGCATTAATGAAATTGTACTCTCCGATATCGGATACATATATACTGAGCTGAAATCCTTACATGGCCCCAGGCCGGGGGCTGATTGAAGGGAGACGGGATCTGCATAAGGTATACGGCCTCTTGAGGCAGGCTATTGACGTTTTGTGTTCCTTATGTGAATTCATCAAGTGGGCCACAGCTATTCCCGTCACGGACAACCTAAGAGCTTTCCAAGCCTCGCTCGTGAGAGTACAGCGAGCGTGGTCTACAGCTTATCCTAACTCCCTCCTTCCCTCGGCGGCCCACACCTCGCATGCCTCACATCCTCATATCCTTCTTATGTATATTGTTATGTTGCAATTAACTAAATCATATACGAAATAGGTTTATGAATAAACTTTCGGCATAATTATATCAGCTGTTTATTTTGAATGAGTCCTAAATCACTTTGCCGGAAAAAAAAGAACACAAGCTAACCGTTTGTAGGTTTACATCTTAAGTTATTATTTGATGATTATGAAAAGATGTAAAAATGTTCATATTTCAACAGATGTTATTTGAAAATAGATTCAGGCCATTAACAATATAAACGGCTTAAGTATATACAGAGTGGTCCAAAAAAATGTATCCACTGGATAACTTGCAAACTAATTGACGGAGTTGTCTCATTTTTGGTGAAAGTGTAGCTTAAAGTCCAACTAAAAGATATCACTGTAGGTGCTCGAAATGGTCACCATTAACATCCACACAATCATTTCTGCAAACTCTTCATCGTTGCGCACCATGTTATTAAACCACTCGCTGTACTCCATTGTACGAATTGAATATAAACTTTGGATACTTTGAGCAACTCGGAGAAAAAAAAACATACTTTTCATCATTGTAAAATCAAATCCATGTACAGAATTTGATATCCATGTAGATTATTATAAAATAAGTTCAATTTTAGCTCTTTTATCCAGCTACTTGGTGGACCCACAAAGGGCCAAGGGCTCAAGCGATAGGCATTAGGGCCGCTACGGAGCTAATTGCTGCCGCGGTGAGGAGAGTTAATTGCCCAAGAAGAACGAAGTATCGCAACACAGGCTACGAGGGAGGATTAACCCCACCCCCACCCACACGTGAGAGCCTCAGATTAGGGGATTTCTTTAGACTCAACCCCTCTCCGCTTTCTGACAGCTTATCTCATACCGTCTCACATGGATTACAGGATGTCTATCAACCCTTACTTGCTCGACATCTGTTCCACCGTTCACACCGGCGATAAAATTTAGACCTGATAATAATATTCGCTCTCAGCTAAGATTACCCTAATCATAGTTTACTAACCAACCGACAAACAGTTATTTCAACATGGATGAGTCATAAATGAATTGGTTATAGTAACTTAAATATCTTGACGTATAATGTATTATGTTGTGATTGTTTTCTATTAGCATCTATTTTTCTTGTTTTTTATTTGTTTAAAGTACTTTTCCCTAATTTAAAATGTATATGTAAAGGGTGTCCCAGAATTAACGCAAGATTTGGATTTGCCACCATTTGTGCAGATAAGTGCTGGCAACCCTAAAAAAAAAAAACAATTTGACAGCTGACAGTTTAGGGTTAGTAAAAATGGAGCGTTACACGATAGAAAAACCTGTCTTTATTGTCGAACATTATCTCAAAAATAATGAAAGCTTGGCGGCCGCATTTCGAAAATTTCATACAAAATATGGTCGGAATAGTGTTTTGACTTCAGGAACTGTGAAGAGATTAATTGAAAAATTTAGGAAGACTGGATCAGTTGGAGGCACTAAACACATTGGTGGTCCATAAACAATCTGTTCAAATGTCAATATCGAAGCAATGCGTGAGTGTTGTTAAAAATCAAGGAATCAATTTGGCGTCGTAAACACAGTTCATTGTGCCGAAATTGGATGATATTGATGTGGCCTATATGTGGTTTCAACAATATGGTGCCACATGCCATACACCCCATGAAACAATTCAAATACCGCATGAGACATTTCCAGGTCGTGTACTCTCTCGTTTCGGTGATCAGAATTGGGTCCCTAGATTTCTAAAACACCTTTAGATTTCTTTTTATGGGGTTATTTGAAGTCAAAGGTGTATCTTAACTAGCCCACATCCACCCGTGCCAAATTCAACCACATTTATGCCAAATGGTCATGGAAAATTTCGACAAAAGAGTGCGTATGTGCCAGCAAAGTCGTAGAGGCCATTAGCCCGACTCCATAAATAACCCTATTCTATTTACTTTATAATTCAATAAAAAACTAACAACAAAAATACTAAAAACTGTGTTTTCTATATAAATCAAATCTTGCGTTAATTCTGGGACAACCTTTATAAATGTTCACAAGGTGTTTAGTATAATCACCATTACAACCAATATTACTGTATCCATCAACACATATCATCCCCTCCCTTCGGGTTTAAAAGTATTCTCTGTGTGAGATGACTGCGAATCACTCGGGTAACGCTTAAATGGAAAACGGTCTGATGTAATTTTCAACGACAAAAGGGTTAATATGTTTATAAATTTGCAAGAGAAATTTAAGGCAGTTAAGTATAACAACGATTTCTGAATTTGTAATAAGTTTGGAGATGACACCATAATTCCACACACCTCGGCTAACCTGCATCACAGATAGTAGTCACTTCTTCAGCCGAAAAGTAGCCATGAATTAGTCAAGTAGAGTGCGGTTAATTCGCAGGCAATCCAATACGATGTAAAATATATATTTATAAACCATAAAAAATAATAACTATGTCTCAGTTACGAAGAAATAAAAAACAACTGACTGTTCGTTAGGGGATCTAGACGACACAAAGGGAAGGGAAAATAGGCAGCTAGACACGTTTGCATTCATGAATACCAATACTGAATAAAATGCTTCTATTCTATTCATAACCTCTAATGTTCTCGGCTTCATCAAGAGATCTATGTTTCTTTAATGTTTTCTTTTGTCTGTATGTTTGGAGCCAATAATCTCCCTACAAATGGCCATAGTGGGGTAAATCCCTAAAAAAGTTATCTTAGTAGGTACTCTGAAATTATAAATACATATATGGTAACTGAAACAAATGTAATATGTATTAAAAACTACAGTAATTGTGTCTTAAAGTGATTTTTATTTTCATGAGGCTGGATATTTACTTTAGAATTAGTTACATAAATACGTCCTCTGAGTGAAATATTGAGCTCGACCCGGTAACCCCGGCAAAAGGCAGCTCATTCTTTTGCCACGTTATCTGGTCACAGTATGTGGATACAACCTATGCTGGTACCTATGTGGTAGATACAACCTATGCTGGTACCTATGTGGTAGATACAACCTATTCTGGTACCTATGTGGTAGATACAACCTATTCTGGTACCTATGTGGTAGATACAACCTATTCTGGTACCTATGTGGTAGATACAACCTATGCTCTATACAATAATGCTTAGGTAAACGTTCACCTCGACGGCTCAGAAACAACGACTAGATTATTCGTAGCAACCTGTGATAGTATTAACTACACGCGTAAGAACTCGAGTACGTTTGGACAAAGTAAAGTCTGTGGTTTGACAGGACCGTTTTAATTAAACTAAAGTTATTTTCCCCTGTATCTACGGAAAGTAGTTAAGTAGCCGAAACGAAGTTCTAGCCTCGCAAAGTCACTGAAAGCACCTCCGGTCAGATGTTACGGTACGATAAATTAAACTCAGCGTTAACTACCGCCCCGGTCATCAAAAGTTGCATTTATTGCTAGTGTTCAATTTTGAAACCCATTTTCCCAACTTTATATGTACATTTGTAGTTAAACTAGACATTAAGACCATAAGTATCAGGCTGGCCAAAAAGTCCGTTCGGTTTTTGTCGTCACGAAACTTCAAGCAGTCTAATATGTAGCTAATTTCAGTTCATTCCTCGCGAGTGCGCTCTTGTCGATACTAGACACTTCAACGTAGTTTGACGCGAAATTCCGACGAGACTGATTGTATTTTGTGTGTTCAGGATCATCCTGAAAATGGAAAACCGAGCATTATCGACATGCTTTATTTTAAAAAAGGCAAGAAAGCAGTGGAAACTTGCAGGAAGACATGCACTGTATACGGAGAGGATGCTGTTACGTTACTAACTGCTATGTGCTAGTTAGTGTGTATGTTTATAAAAGGTCTAAGTTGAAAAAAAACAACTTATATGTCTGAGTTACAAAAGCATAAAGGGCAACTGGCTGTTCCTTAGACCGGCGAAAGGGCGTACAAAGGGAAGAAGAAGTGGCTGGCTGGTCCCATAAACGGAAGGGTTACGACTGATGACAGCCCTTAGAATTAATTCAGAGCACCTTTATTATTGCAGCCCGCTACCTAGTAGCAACTACTAATGCCACCCCTTTAATTCCCCTCCGACAATTACTGACTTGAGTTTACTAGAACTAGTAGTTGAGTCCGTGGAGGAACTACCTTAATCTCTTCGGATTACACCGCGGCCTCATTTGTTATTATTAAAACCTAAGGGATCCAGACCGCTTAACTTATTCCATAAAATCCCTTCCTCGACTAAGTCCTGTTTTAATCGGACGTATCTATCAACTTCAAAACATTTACCTGCCTTTTAAGCTGAATTAATTAATTAGTATTCTCCAGTCTTCACGTATGTAGAGTCGTGGATAAACTAACTTTATACATACCTACTTATAAATAATTGTATACTTAAGTTTAGTTCAGTGGATCATTTATGAAGAATATCGGTCTGGAGTCGTGGAATTGAACAATTCTAATTTCCGTCTCTTCATAGCTTTATTAATTAATTACTCTACGTTCATTTTGAAGGCTTTGAGCTTTTGAACGTCTGGGCCTGCTATAAATTTCTCAATTAAAAACACTTTTTATTAGTTATTACTTATTAATTAGTTAGCAGATTGTTTTTTATTAGGAATTTTATTTATTACACTATTTATAGCTTTTTTTCGCTCAACTCTTCATTTACACGAAAATACAGATTTTACCCTCCAAAAAAAAAAAACCTTAAATAGTCCTCTAAATTTAAAGATTGGTGTTAGTACATTGTTGCATAAATTAACTGTTTGAACTTAGTTTTCTTTTTTTACTTCTTTTCAAATACGCACCTTGGCTTCTTCAAAGTGGAGCTAAACGAAAAAAAGAAAATACCTGCACCAAAAGTGCTTTTCCTTTTGAATCTTTTTACCTTAGTGTTAGTATATCTTGAATTATAAGTGGCGTGGCTGGAAGGTGGAAGTCGTTCCTTTGGTTTTATTGGATTAATTACGAAAATTTAATGAGGAAAGGTCCTTTTTTTTTGTTCCTCGTGAAAACCTAGGGATATCAAGAAGATATTTCCACGCTTTAATATCTTTTTTAGTCGTTCGGACTTTTATTTCTAGCGTTTAATTCATCACTTTTAATTCAAGCTATGAACTTGTTACTAGTCATAGCTTGTTCGAGAAAAAACAAACCTTTTTACAGCAATGTCTTCCAGGTCGTGTAAAATATTCTTTTTTTCATCACAGGCGAAGTTACAAGCGAATAAGAGGTTCGATGCAAAGAAGGCATCCAAAGTATTGTGTTACTTTCAATTGTTAGGTTATCTCTTTCTAGAAACCTTCCAGTGAAGGGATACCTTAAAGTAACTGTTCATACAGAATTGTACTCATCGTCTGAGCAGGAGACCGCAAAAACTAAATGACAATTCGATGATAAATGATATTATGCGAAGTAAGAGGCAGTATGTAAAATAACAAAGTTTGTAATTGGCTTAGAACCTCATAGTTGTTTGGTAGGAATAATGACTGAAAATAGTCATTAATCCATATCTAGTTGTTGCTTGATAATGTCTACTATCCATCTAAACCAGCCCACTTGCCGTAATATATCCTATCGTTGCCAAATCTCCTGTTATATATTAAGGTAATAAACATTTTTGTTCACAGAACCGCTGACAATGCTTACGGTGGTCTGCCTAGCCGGGAGCTGCCTCACACTGTTCCTTGTCTGTGTGGGATGTGGTATCTACTGTGCGAGGACGGAAAAATGTTGCTTCTCAAGTAAGTTTCTATTTCTAGATCTAGAATTCAAAAAATCTAAAAAATTCATTGTTCGCATATGTCATCAGAACGTCGCATTTCCTATTAATGTTTACTCCTTAAGGTAGACCTATTTAGAAAGACTATTTCGTGAAGACTTCGCTTTTACACCTCGTGTAAATAGAACATCATATTAATTTTTCATTGCTCTCGATTGTGTGATGAACAGTATCAGAACTACAATAATTGTAAGTTTAAAACTTAATAAACAAACGTAACCAGAATCTATTTATATGATCGATGTAAATGAAGCTACCGGTTAGTTCAAATGTACATCTCACTGACATCAATTTGAGTATTGACTTACTCGCCTGACAGCAACAGTTAGTCTGGTAAATTAATGTAATAAATCCCTACATAAAGGTAATTTTTGATCATTTTCATTGAATTATTCCTTAAAAAATACAAAACAGGAAGTCTCGTTTTAATCGTAATATATTTATGGTCTTCTGTGAAAATACCTTCCTCCCCCTCCCCGTCGAGGGCAGAATGAAAAGATTATCAAGAGCCTTTGGTGGCCAAAAACCCTTTGAGCTGCTGACGATATTCAATGGGACCACTTCCAAAGGACATCTGAGCGAGAACACTCGTGCTCGTTTTGTAAAACCGTAGCTTTTTATTTTATCTCATCTGTTAGCGTAAATGTCTCGGGATGTTCAGAACTGGGTCAAGCATTGACAGACCTAAAGCAAGACTAAAAAAATATCACGAAAGTTTTCAAAAATCAACTCTTTGTACTTGGAGCTTAACCATAGATCAAAATGAAAATCTCAGATATCACTCTTAAAAGTTAAAAGGATGGTATATTTCAACTTTATACCATTTGAGATAAACTTATTTGAATTGGTAAAGATGATGTGATAAATATGAAACTGGCGGTTATAGTTTCCCATAATTAAACTATACTTTACTCATGTCTCATAAAGTTAGTAATATAATAATTTCAATTTAATATAATTAATAGTTGTGGTCAATTATAACTTTGCTAATCAAAACTTCTAAAAAAAAACTTTTATTTGTTATAAATCACAATATGTACAATTATATATGGTTACAGCTGAGGGCTTACTGTCTACGTAAAGGGATTTACTCTGTTCTTAAGACTAGGGCAGTATATATAATAGTATAATAGTAATGATAATAATACAGATATCACTGAAAGCTCGTGGGAGACAAACATTCAGAATGATAATGGTAATGATAATAGTATAGATATTATTAAAAGGTCATGGGGAAGGAAAATAAGTTAATTGATAATTACAATAGAGCTGATAAGTTAAGAGATACAGTTATTAGGATGTTATTGACAAACGCATCATTTGTTAGTGATACAATGATACATATTACATAACTGTCGAAACTTTGAAAAGAGTAAAGGTCATATGAACATATAGTTGCCAATTTTTTCATGTGTCTAAATATTTAAACCAAACATTCCTATTTAATACATAATATTTCAGACATGGTCTTCCCATTTTCCCTCCTATACATATGCATTGAGAAAGCATCGCTTTCGTCCTCTAGTCTAGGTTTTGTATACTCACCATGCGCCCTAGCATTGAAAGCTTTTTCTGTATGATGCAGCTAGTGCCTAAGTCCATTAGGAAATTAATGTAATTTGTATTCTTGCTGCTCCGAACCAAACAAGTTTATATTAATAAAGGGGAGTGTATTGATATATATATATATATTCAATATATATGTACTCTGTGCATTTCAAGGAACGTGACCTAAAGTCATTTTCTAACTTCGGTATGTACAGTTCAATATGATGATTGGCAAGTATAAAATCAAAAACTCAAATTTTCCCACTATATTGAAGTGAATATTTCCTAAATATTTCCCACTTTTCTGAAGTGTACTGCCGGCAGCAGTTGCGTCCCACCATCACATCTATTTTATTATTTAAGTGTGTCTGTTTTTTTATCCCTAAAGCTCCGGAATGTTGTTTAAAAATTAAATAGCACACAAACAAGTTTTGCACTTGGCAAATGGGTTATTATTACATTTCAGGGCCCAACACACTTGTTAAATAAGAGTTAAAAAATATTGATTTTATAGACTATTCGACAAAATGTTTGATTGATTACAAAGTAATTTATTAATGGTTTTTTACGCATCAAATTAAAATCGCATGCTTAATATTTTCAGTCAAAAACCAATTGAGTTATAATACATAATGTGGTGAATACGATGACAGATTTGTTTTTTGAATACTTTCAATCGTATTTGTACCAATATATATTTCCTTAATGGCCTGTACACTTAAAGTGTTTCCAGTACAAAATGGGACCTTTGTTTAAAATTGGATGTCTCTACTTTAAAGAGAGGACTTAAAAGACCCTAATGGAGGATGACACACAAATAAAAACATAAGGATCTGGTTTTGTAGAATGCTAGCAAATCCCCTATTAGTAGGGGGGGGGGTGAAAATATACCAGACGCTAAAGTATCTTTACTTATCGGAAATATCCATTAATGTAGATTTATTCCCGACAAATTTTCAAATGGAGTATTCTCCGCCACATAACAGTATATATCAATATTAAAATTAAAGGAAAATTCACCTTATCCATATAAAATATGTTGAATACATAAGAGGCTTTTAGGCTGGATAAACGCGGAGAAACCTGTATAAGAATATTTTTACAGCGCCTCCTATATTGTCCGCTAATCCGGCCTCCTGTTTCCTAGCACATTTGCTTTAGCATGAAGCTGGTTACCTGATAATAACTTTTTTTTTTTTAAACTTCTTTACGATTGAAAAAGTTGAAAGGGTTCTTTGACATTAGAAATTTAATTAAAAGTTAATGCATTATATCTTATTTACAACTTCGATTATGGCGTGACGGAAATATGAGCTTTGGGACCTAGACCAACATTTTCCATTCAGTGGTAGACTAAATGACAAAATGTTTGTATTGAATGATTGGACGTCTTAGAAACAGACTTACTCTACTAGTAAATCTGATTGTAACAAGTCGAAATTGCTGAGACGATAGAAAATTGGGACTTTCTCTTCGGTGTTTGGCAGTGAGCAAAACTTGATACGATGGAACAATTTAGGAGAAAGAAGGAGGAAAAAGTGAATAAGAATCAGGTAACAAATAAGCGATACAGTAACAGTCAAGTAAGGATCAGTGCTACAAAAGTACCTGAGAAATTTTGTGGGCGTGGTTAAGAGTGTCAAATACCCACGATATTCCCTTGTTAGATTTGCGACTTTGTTATTTAGTAAAAAAAAGAGCGACAACAAAGTCAGATTTTTTTTTTTCTTTTTCTAAGCTCTCTAGTTAGAAATTCAGGATGAGGGAAAAATATAGAATATTTAGGTTAATCGGATTCTTATACTAGGAGTACCTGCTTGAAGGTAGTGTGAGAGGATTAAGGGGTGTGGGAAGCCTCGGTGGAGGTTGGTTGTTTCGGTACAGTGGTGAGAGTCCACTGGTGGCTGGGCCTAGAGTCTCTCTAGGCATGTTTTGTATTCTTATTTAGTCTGAGCGACTAAAGACAAAGTCAGAGCGGTATTAGAGACATCTTAAGCTAGTACTGAGAAGTGCAATTTGTGGGTGGGAGTCGAGCTTTGATAATTGATTAAAACGACTTTTGCCTGCCCACAGTTGTTTATTAATATAATATAAAAACTATGGGCAGAAAGAGTCGTTTTAATTAGTTATACAGTTTGTGTTATTGTTAAGTGTTAAGAATGAATTAAAATAAATGAAGCTGCAGGCTTTTCAAGAAATATGGTGTCACAATCACGAGGAGGCATCAGTAACCATAAGTAATTAAAATAATGTGTTGTTGATAGCAAGAACTCAAGGAGCCTATTTACACTTAATTACAAATTATTTATATATAATAATAATAAAACATACAACAAGCCATTCCCCGAATCCATTTGAGTTGATTACTTTCGTTTCCCCACCAAGGAAATGGCAATTTGATATACTCGGCATGCAATAACAAATTATTCACACAAATGGAAAGTAAATTTTCTCTCTGCTTTTATTTCAATTTCGTACGTTGTTGTTTTATTGTTTTTACTACTGGAAATATGGCGGGTGTTTATTATTCATACGGTTCTGGGCATAATTAGCGAGATGATTGCAGGTCTTGCCGCCCTAATGACGCATGAAGAAACAAATTTATTCTAGGGTATTTTTGCCATTGTTGGGCGACCTGTGTCATTACTCGAGCTGTCAGCGCAGCTTAGTTCCCCCCCCCCCCTCGGTGTTATTGATGGCTTCGCTTCGGTTAATCATTCAGGCGCTTCTAATTGTTAATTTATTAAAATTGATTGATTTCGGAGGTGTGATTTCATGATCCGACAGATTCTATTATATGGGAAATGATTTGTTTATTTAATGTGAATCATTATTAATCAGAGAGTAGTGTATTCGGTGCTAATGCATGCTTTATCCATTATACGAATGTTTGTAGCTTAGGCCAAATAACACACTTGCACGTGTTCACGCTGGAAACACTGATTTATCCCGATTACGTTTAACAGAAATTTAATTTATGGTTATTACACCATGGTTGTAAGAGGTGGTACAGTTTAGGCCGTTTTTTTTCCTTCATAGCCCCTTTAAATTTCCAGATAATTATATATAATTATAGATCCTCAGGTGAATCTATTTACAAATTATTTTGTACTTCCTGTAGCATCACTACATTATATACAGGTTTTGTTATTTTATCGAAATTATATAATGAATAAACTAAAATATTGGCCGACTACTATACCGCAGACAACGCCGCTAGGGCAGGTAACTACCACGAACCTCAGCAGCTGAGGACAGGTCAGAACTATATGTTTGTCTCCCCGAACAGCTCAAGGCGATCCTTCGCCGGTGTCAGGGAAACCGAGCACCAGGGAGCGACGGGGTACAAACGGTATTGCTGAAACAGTTGCCGAGGAGAGGGATTGCCCAACTCTTTAGGCCATGACACCTGCCGCGTCTATAATGCAGCGTATCCAAATGAACAAAGTGTGTTGTAGGTGTCATTACACATACGTGTTGGTACATAGTTCATCGGAAGGTATTTAAAGGCTATAAGGTTGGCTCTACAGTGGCTTGATTTACCATCGTTAAGCTAGACAGCGCTTCATTTCGTCGACAGGTAGATTACCAGGTTGTAGCGCTTGCTGACAGACAGCCCTCGGTTTAAGAATGACCAAGACAAATTATTAAAAAAACAGACAAGTTTGTTCAGCCCTATATCAGTCAAGTTAAATGTGTTGCACGACACAATATATCTTTACCTCCTATTTCAGTAAACTCAATATCAACGTCAAAGGTTGGTTGGGTTTATTTCGCGGTTGTCAGCACCGTTGTTTCGTATATTAAAATTAAGTTGGACAGTCCACTGGACCCGAGTACATTTCACTAATGTCAACATTTCTCACATTTAACATTTAACTCACCATCCCAACTATCCCGCACCAACGACAGAAGACACTACTCGTACTTTCACACTCCACTCCCCTTTAGGTGCTTGTTGATTTCTCTTAACTAACTATGTCTGATTGAAAATATAAAATTGAACAATATTAATGAAATGAAGTGTACTAACTCTATATATTTCTACTCTAAATAACTAAATTACGTAATTATATAAATGGGGTATAGTTTCAAATATTACAGTTCGTTATGTATGTTAGTTGTTTCCTGATGGTGTTGGCAATCTTGGTGGAACGTTTGGACTATTTGGAGTGGATCTGCAGTAATGGTACTTAACGAATATAGAAGGATGGTTACATTTTTGACATTTTGGAGGTGCTTCTCGCGTGAGTCTACAATGGTCTTTTCTAAGGCGGCTAAGTGCAAGTTCCTCTTGACTGTTACCTCGGCTAGAGGTATTCCATGGTTCCACCTCTCTCTTGATATATTACAGCAGGCGGGTTCTCGTCCAACGTCGGCTGGCATCGTTTAAATAATATTTCTTTCAGTGGGCAGTCCTACTACGGAAAACAGGATTTCTAAATATTTTTTTATCAAATGGTCGCAAAGGTATCAATGTCAAATGTATATATTAAATTATCTTAATTACAAGGTTGATTTATTTAATGTGCTATTCAATTCGTTCTAATTATAATAATTTGATAAATACATTTTAATCCTCTCGCGCTCTTGGTCAGTCTCCACTGGCTAGTATCCGGTGACGCGGCTGACGCAGGAGCGTGGGGGACATCCCAAGACTACGCTTTAATGTGGCTTGGGAGGCCTCTGGGCTGTCTGTAAATATTGTATGAATGAGCGAGTGAATGATGAATTGTAAATATGGTATGAATGATAGTATATCTTAATTACTTATTGCCTAGCAAGGCAGATTGTAATTTTAGCACAGTAAAGGAATTATACAGTTACATTTTAATCAGATAATTGATGACTGTGTTTTGCGAAATAAACCCTGTCAGAATAATTTCATTATTATCAGGTCATAAGTAACTTCCGATGCAGCTAAGTAGAATCGATTGTTCGTATCTACCCGCTTTGAGTTACCATAACTACAAGCTTTTGTTTTCACTATATAGACGAGGATTCGGTTAGTCTTTTGTCAACTGTTTTGTGTGATACACGTTACGTTAAACTGTTTTTTTAACCTCTGAAATGGTGTGTCAAAAAGTACATATTTGTCATGTAATGCTTTGGGAATTTAAACAAGGCAATAGTGCTAGGGCGACAGCTGAAAAAATATGCAGTGTATATGGTGAAGGACTAATAACTGATCGGGCAGTTAGAAATTGGTTTGTATAATTCCGTTCTGGAGATACAACCTTAAAAGACGAACCGAGGGTGGGACGTCCTTCCGACTTAACCGCCACCTGGAGAAATTAGGGAAAGTCAGCAAGTTAGGAGTGTGGGTAACTCACAATCTCAGTGAACGGAATAAAGAAGATCGCATGTCAATCGCCACAAGTCTACTCTCACGGGTAATAATTGAGCCTTTTTTAAACAGAATGGGTTACCTATGACAATATAGTCCGCAAAAGACAGTGGCTTGATAAGGATCAACCACCCCTACCAGATCCGAAAGCAAACATACATGGCAAAAATATGTTATTGTGAGTACGGTGGAATTGTCAAGGAATAATTCACTATGAGTTGTTGAAGTCAAATTTAACGATTACTGCGGATATATACGAGATGGTCTGAAAAGTTTCCGACCTAACAAAGCTTTTATTTCACTAGCTTTTATTTATTTTATTATCATTTCACGTCAAGGTCGGAAACTTTTCAGACCACCTGTGTACGTTCTGCACTCGTCAAAATTAATATAATTAAATGAATATAATATAATTTTGTTATTTAATGAGAGCAAAATAAATGTCTGATAAAAAAATGGAAGCTACTTATAACTCGACCTAAATACAATCCCCGACGCGTGGAAATAATGAAAATCTACAAATAACTCACCTTACCTGACTTATAATTACTACCTATTTGAAGTTTACTATGATGATGACTTTTTATATAATTATCGAAGAAACTCGACAATTTGAATAATTGATTAGCGTGCATTTGAAAGTGACGTTATAGAAGAGGCATCAGCTGAACTCAGGTGTAAGGGAGGGTCGGAGAAAATTATTAGTGCTTCGCTCTAGCTATCAGGGCAGTAAATTAACAGATCGGCCGTATCTGACGGTCTTACGATAACAGGCACCATGGATTCATGGTGTCACGAGGCATTTACCTCCGGTGCCATTTGCCCCCATTTAAGTACCCATTAGACTGGCCCACTAAATCCAACAGCCAGCGGTTAGGTCTGCCAGTCAGGGCTCACTAGGGCCACGGATGAAGCCGAATGGAAAATTGATTTCTTCGTTCTTAGAGCTCTTTCTGATTTTCATAGTTGAATGCGTCCATTCTACTGACGCCCAAGTGGTAGGAATGAACCCTTCCAGCTCATTATGTGCATCAATATTGGATCCATGTAACGTCCCTTTGACTGAACTCATATTAGACAAATGTTCATCTATTTTCAATCCGAATATACTTCCTTATATTCTTTGGGGACTTAATAGTGGTTTGAATGATATTTCACCAAATTTTCATGTTCAGAAAAATACACATATACAACATTCATGTCACAGGGGTCATTTGATAGGGCTTTGTTACCTAAACATGAGTCGCTTCAGTTTTTGATGTATCCTGTTGTACAAACTGCTAAATTTACTTAGAATCGTTATTCATCCTAGAAATATTACTTCATTGACAGGTGGTGGTTGGTTTCATTCCCTAATTAGACCGATCATAGAAACCGTCAGTAATTAGTGAGAGCAACAATACAAACGAATATCGCCCTGTATAGTCAGATTTCAGACACAAATATCGCCCTGTATAGTCAGATATCAGACACAAATATCGCCCTGTATAGTCAGATTTCAGACACAAATATCGCCCTGTTTAGTCGGATTTCAGACACAAATATCGCCCTGTATAGTCAGATATCAGACACAAATATCGCCCTTTATAGTCAGATTTCAGACAAAAATATCGCCCTGTATAGTCAGATTTCAGACACAAATATCGCCCTGTTTAGTCGGATTTCAGACACAAATATCGCCCTGTATAGTCAGATTTCAGACACAAATATCGCCCTGTATAGTCAGATTTCAGACACAAATATCGCCCTGTATAGTCAGATTTCAGACACGAATATCGCCCTGTATAGTCAGATTTCAGACACAAATATCGCCCTGTTTAGTCGGATATCAGACACAAATATCGCCCTGTATAGTCAGATATCAGACACAAATATCGCCCTGTATAATCAGATTTCAGACACAAATATCGCCCTGTATAGTCAGATATCAGACACAAATATCGCCCTGTATAGTCAGATTTCAGACACAAATATCGCCCTGTATAGTCAGATTTCAGACACGAATATCGCCCTGTATAGTCTGATTTCAAACACAAATATCGCCCTGTATAGTCAGATTTCAGACACAAATATCGCCCTGTATAGTCAGATTTCAGACACAAATATCGCCCTGTATAGTCAGATTTCAGACACAAATATCGCCCTGTATAGTCAGATTTCAGACACAAATATCGCCCTGTATAGTCAGATTTCAGACACGAATATCGCCCTGTATAGTCTGATTTCAAACACAAATATCGCCCTGTATAGTCAGATTTCAGACACAAATATCGCCCTGTATAGTCAGATTTCAGACACAAATATCGCCCTGTATAGTCAGATTTCAGACACAAATATCGCCCTGTTTAGTCGGATATCAGACACAAATATCGCCCTGTATAGTCAGATTTCAGACACAAATATCGCCCTGTATAGTCAGATTTCAGACACAAATATCGCCCTGTTTAGTCGGATTTCAGACACAAATATCGCCCTGTATAGTCAGATATCAGACACAAATATCGCCCTGTATAATCAGATTTCAGACACAAATATCGCCCTGTATAGTCAGATATCAGACACAAATATCGCCCTGTATAGTCAGATTTCAGACACAAATATCGCCCTGTATAGTCAGATTTCAGACACAAATATCGCCCTGTATAGTCAGATTTCAGACACGAATATCGCCCTGTATAGTCTGATTTCAAACACAAATATCGCCCTGTATAGTCAGATTTCAGACACAAATATCGCCCTGTATAGTCAGATTTCAGACACGAATATCGCCCTGTATAGTCAGATTTCAGACACAAATATCGCCCTGTATAGTCAGATATCAGACACAAATATCGCCCTGTATAGTCAGATTTCAGACACAAATATCGCCCTGTTTAGTCGGATTTCAGACACAAATATCGCCCTGTTTAGTCGGATTTCAGACACAAATATCGCCCTGTATAGTCAGATATCAGACACAAATATCGCCCTGTATAGTCAGATTTCAGACACAAATATCGCCCTGTATAGTCAGATTTCAGACACAAATATCGCCCTGTTTAGTCGGATTTCAGACACGAATATCGCCCTGTATAGTCAGATTTCAGACACAAATATCGCCCTGTATAGTCAGATTTCAGACACAAATATCGCCCTGTATAGTCAGATTTCAGACACGAATATCGCCCTGTATAGTCAGATTTCAGACACAAATATCGCCCTGTTTAGTCGGATATCAGACACAAATATCGCCCTGTATAGTCAGATTTCAGACACAAATATCGCCCTGTATAGTCAGATTTCAGACACAAATATCGCCCTGTATAGTCAGATTTCAGACACAAATATCGCCCTGTATAGTCAGATTTCAGACACAAATATCGCCCTGTATAGTCAGATTTCAGACACAAATATCGCCCTGTATAGTCAGATTTCAGACACAAATATCGCCCTGTATAGTCAGATTTCAGACACAAATATCGCTCTGTATAGTCAGATATCAGACACAAATATCGCCCTGTATAGTCAGATTTCAGACACCAATATCGCCCTGTATAGTCAGATTTCAGACACAAATATCGCCCTGTATAGTCGGATATCAGACACAAATATCGCCCTGTATAGTCAGATTTCAGACACAAATATCGCCCTGTATAGTCAGATTTCAGACACAAATATCGCCCTGTTTAGTCGGATTTCAGACACAAATATCGCCCTGTATAGTCAGATATCAGACACAAATATCGCCCTGTATAGTCAGATTTCAGACACAAATATCTCCCTGTATAGTCAGATATCAGACACGAATATCGCCCTGTATAGTCAGATTTCAGACACAAATATCGCCCTGTATAGTCAGATTTCAGACACAAATATCTCCCTGTATAGTCAGATATCAGACACGAATATCGCCCTGTATAGTCAGATTTCAGGCACAAATATCGCCCTGTATAGTCAGATTTCAGACACGAATATCGCCCTGTATAGTCAGATTTCAGACACGAATATCGCCCTGTATAGTCTGATTTCAGACACAAATATCATGTTCATACTTCCAGCAATATTAGAGCTGCTTTATATGAATAACCCATTCCAATCAATTTCTTTGTTTCTAACAGAATAACAAGGATTTGAATCGATGAACTATGACATTGATCACCAAGCACACACTTAAACACTTAATCGAGGGATAAGCATTTGCCAACTCACAGTATATAATACTAAAACCCTATGCGATAAACATGTAATACGAACAAAAGTCAGAGTTCAAATTTAAAATAACGTAAAATAATGAAAATGGGTTAAAATATTAGGCAGAATTCTAGATCTGTAAAAAATGTGTTAAAATAAAAATATTGCAATAAGACATAAAAGGAATGAATCTACCTTAACCCAATGAGCAACCGAACAAAGTTAGCGAATAACTCACTTATATTTATATTCACTTAAGTGAGTTCACTTTGATGTTATGTATATACATTTTCCCCTCAGCTACAACTGTCATTTTTATAAGTAAATAAACTAAATTCGTCTAATAAAATTAATAAAAGTCTTGGCTAAGCGGGAATCTCTTTATCAGATAAAAAAAAAAGAGTTGGGAATCAAACGCTGGAATGCAAAATTAATCTATTAAATTACAATTTAAACGGCTCCCACCCATGGTGTACCCCAAATGTTAAACCTCTTCCACAGATCAAGTAGAGATAATGAAACTCATAAGCATATGTACTGGTTTCGCTCCCATATCACATTTTACTGATATTACAACCACTTTATTATGATAAAATTACAATCTGCCTCATTGGGCAATAAGTAATTGTGATAAATGATCATTCATACCATATTTACAATTTTCATTCACTTGCTCATTCGTACAGTATTTACAAACAACCCAGAGACCACCAAAGTCCACATGGTTGTCACCTCCCTCACATCCGAAGGAGGAAGTGGAGTCTTGGGAAGTCCCCTCCTCCGCGTGGCGCTCCTCCGTCAGCCGCATCACCGGATACGAGCCAGTGGAGGAAAGAAGAAACTAAACCTTATTATGAAACGACGTACTAAACGGATGTGGACGAGGAGTAATTATTTCCATTTTTGCAATTAAACAAAACTTTCAGATTTGATTGGATGCACTATGATCTCATCAAATTTATTTATGTACAATCTTACTTTTCATGTATTAGCCACCATTTGCGTCGAGCTGATATAGCGTATTTTAATAAAAACCCAAGCCGATACCCAAACAACTATTAAATAGATTTTTTTTTTGTAGTTTTTCCACTAGAGTTACATCTAGTTAAAAAATATCCTTAAAAGATACTTAGTGTGATTAAGTTTATTACGGAGCAGAGCAGAAATGTTTTCTCAGACAGGTGACCGACCATGGCATTTCCTGGGCTAATCTAGGTAGGCAACAAGAGGGAGTGCCTGAGGAAGGCACGTCCGAAGCGGGGATTTACGGCTCTATATTTCCAGTGCCCAGGCATACCTACTGCAAGGACAGTATATCAGCCACGGGCCGGCCTCTCCTATATACTATCATCACCTCCTAGTCACCTCTTCACCTCATTCCAACCAGATCTCCACTTGCCTTATCTTATATTTTTCTAAAAGAAAATTTAGAACTTTTTGCCCTTTTTTCTCAGATAACTTCCAGGTTAGAACTATTTGCGTTCTTTCAGACTCGTTTTGGAATTAAGCTTGCCCATTCTATTGGAAGTTTATTTAATCGAAAACACAGTTACACGTAACTCATTTATTGCACAATGACTACACACCGTGACTAGACCAAAAGCCGTAACATCTTCACCCTGAAACTCAGTGTTGCCAGAATCATTTACATTCACATTTACTACAAAGGCACTATACTATAACATATTCCTACTAGACAATAAATATATATATTTTTTGGGCACAGTTGTTAGTTAAATGAAGCTTTTTTTTCTTCTTAGCTTATTTAGAAAAAAATAATCTTTTATGAGCTTAAATTAAAATCGATCGATTTATTAATAATTACGGAGAAAACTTGAAGTTTTTTTTTATGACAACCATTTGGTTGATTTTGAATGAAAAATGAAATCGTATAGGTTGCCTTATATAAAAAAGTTAGATGAACAAAATAAAACTGTATTTAGGTTTTTCCTTAAAAATTCGTATGGAATTATTGTTGTATTTACATGCTTTGGTAATCTTTTTCGTGTTATCTTGATATATTAAGCTATATCATAATAACATATTTACAAACTTTTATATATAAATTAAATAAAAATATAATCTACAAATAAATATTTAAATTATTTTTTAAATTCATCAAAATCAAATATTTGAGTTGATATACTTACTGTATAGATCTGATACATGTTCTGGATTTCCTTTACATGATCAGAAATTTTCGAGTGTAGAAAATATTTTTGAGCTATAACATCAATGTGAAATCAGTGGGAAAAAGAAACAACAAAGCCTTCTCTAAATGCAAACATAACATTTTAATTTAACAACACATTTTTTGGTCTTTTGTTGAATTCATCATTTAGTGAGAAGTTTTCCCAATCTTCCCAGTATATTTTTTTTTTTAGCTCTCAATTATTAATATTTTTTTATTTATTATATAAATTATACATTCATTTAATCTCCACGTACCTCAAAATTTCTGTCTAATTTTCTTCTCCCATTTAATTGCTGTCATATCGTTTTCCCTTACATCTAATATGGGCAATTAATGGTTATGTGTTAGTGTTTCGGACCCGTGACATCCCTAGGTGTTCGGGGATAGCTAAAGAAAGGTGTACGACATGCCTCGTTATATTTATTATCCTACAGTTCAAATCCTAAGCCTTCAACCTCGAAACCCGAATATACTGGAATGCTTTCAATGATATATTCATTTTTTTTAAGGCTTATATCTTAATTGAGGTTTTGACTTTATTTTACTTTGTTATTTTTCTAGCTGGAATTTATATATTATTATTTGTAGGGGACTTGATCAGAAATTAACTATTTGTTCTATTTATCTGCCTAAATGGACTCATATACTATTGAAATCCCCACCCCCCCCCTCCAAATAAAATATATATGTATATCTTTAATACAAATAATAACTCAATATATGTTATAGACTGTGATGAGTTTTAGACTGTTTGAAAAATCATTTGAATTAGCTATTTGCTAATAACATTTTTGTCTCCTCCGTTGTGTAGAATAAACCCTTGCTGGGAGAAAGAGATAATCTTGTACGTCTTAATCAAGTTAGCTGAAGGTTTGGTGAAGAAGTGTAACAGTTTCTAAAGCAATAAATTCTGTTTTTAATTAAGAACCGGAAGGTGGGAGGCTGCGGGCAGTTCCGCGCCATGGCTTAGTCGGAGCCCCCCCCCCCCGCGTCCAGGCAACTGTTTTTCTTACCCCAGGGCCCACTTTACGTCCTGGAGGAATTTCTTCTTTAGCACTCTTGTCGGTTATTGTCAGGCTGCCAGTGATGCGAAAATGATACCGACCCCTTTTTTGGAGGTACAATTTTTAAAATTTATTGCTTCTCAATTTATATATATAAAAAAAATAATTTGGTACGAATTAAAATCAATAATTAATCAATGTTATCAGTTGATGAGGCATCGCCTGTATTTATAACATATTGGTTGAAGTAAACAAAGAAAGTAGTTTGTCAGTACAA
Organism: Acanthosoma haemorrhoidale; assembly: GCA_930367205.1. Lineage (NCBI taxonomy): Eukaryota > Metazoa > Arthropoda > Insecta > Hemiptera > Acanthosomatidae > Acanthosoma > Acanthosoma haemorrhoidale. The sequence goes on from OV884012.1 coordinate 17,285,796, forward strand.
CAGGAAATGACTTACAATTGCAAAAACAGAAATAAACCAGATGATTGCAACTCTTCCAGCTTAGCAGTCTGACTCAACACTAAAACTAAGTAAGGACAGAAACATATCTTAGAAGATGAGCCCTAATGTAAACTAGACTCCAGACAAAACCAACATATCGTTTATGTTTAATTATTACAGCGTCGTCGCTGTCAGGAGAAGTGGACTTCTTCTTAATTTCAATGTTCATTTTTCTCATAGTTTTTCTAACAACTGATTAACAGAATGATTGCAAATACAAATTACTGTAAGTTATTCTATTATATGTAACTGAATATATATATATATATATATATATATATATATATATATATATATATATATATATATATATGTTATTCTATGTAACCGTTTACATTAGAATAATTTTAAGGTATATTAGATGTAAATAACCAGCTGGATAGAGTAAGTATGCCTACCCTGTATTGCGTACTATTTGTTATCTGGTATTTATAAAGCGTAATGAGGATAGGAGATATATATTTTGCACCAATTGACCAAAATTAGTGACAAATGAGTGTGTTATGCTATGTAACTGACTTTTAAAACATAAAATATTATGGAGGTAGTTCGGAAAATCATTAGTAAAAAAAGGTCAAAAATTCATTAGTAACAATTAAAAATTAAAGCTAGAATCGATTAAATAAAACAGATTACATTAGTTTAGCTTTTATAGATTATTAGTTATATTTCATCACAAAGTAACTAATTCTCGATTCATTATTTAATATACAAGGATCAGTTATTGATTTGATTTTGGCCTACTAAAATATTGTTTACATCAATTTTTTTTTTTTTTCTTTCATAGCTCCTTTACAGATAATTATATACAAGTATAGATCCTCTGGCGAATTTATTTACAAATTATTTTTGTATTTCCTGTAGCATCGCTACATTATATACAGGATTTGTTATTTTATAAAAATTATATAATGAATAAACAAGTAAAATTGTACACACTATACGTGACTGGACTGAATTGACTCTAATAAAGGTGATGGGGCTCACCTTTTTTATCAAACTTAAAACTAACTTACACACCAATTCTTAAGCTAATTTTTCCCCGAAAGTCTGTTGCCATCGATGCGGGAGGGGTGGTGGGGTCATAGCGTTAAACACTGGGTTGGTTAGGTGTTGCAACGAGTCAAAAATTACATCAATTGCTAAATTTTATTTGTTATTTATTTCAATCGTGAACAAAATTAACGAGATTTAATTTGAAAAAACAATATCTAGAGTTGTAATGGGTGTGGGCTTAGGATTCAACATCAGTTTCTCTATCACATATTAAATAATTATTTCCGACAAAAAAATACTTTATTTTACTTATAACCTCGGTCACTATAAAAAATTGTTTTTAACTGAAAAAGTTTTGAATAGAAATCTTGTAGCATACACTTACATACTGGACACTTACACGCATATATCTAACAAACATTTATGGGTGGGCTGGCACCGTGTCCATAGTATGCAGTACTTCGAATAGGACTTTGAAACTTTGAACATAAACAACTTACTACTTAAGAACTCTTTACTTTTAAAATATACAAATTCGTATATAAATCAATCAATGTAAAAACCGGGCAGCAAGCATACCAATGTGCCTTGCTTTGAGATGCTTACATGCTTAAATTTGAGTTGTTAATTTAAAAACATTATAAGTATCTCAAACTTCTTTGGATCTACTTGATGGACATGTTACCCATGCTCCTTTTTGTAACCCCCTTCAAGTTTTCATACATCTCGTTACATACAAAAAACGTGTATATTGCAAATATTTATAACATTGCTTAATGGTTCATTTTTAAAATCCTCCCTTACAGCTAATAAAGTAAGGAATATTACACTTCACAGTGACGAATGTACCGTTCATTACTAGCAATCAAGAAGAGGTTCATCAGTAAATTTGACGGGAATTCGTGAATAACATATCAAATTTGAGTATAGATGTTCTAGAATATGTTCTTACTTAAGAAATACATTTTCCCATTTGTTTTTTAACCAAAGGGACGACCCAGTGAAGGAAAAAGAGGTTCACTTTTCTACTTCTCAGTTGCTTATCTACTTGCTAACTCTTGAAACCCTTTAACTGATCCTAAGCAGATTTAACAATGAGTTTAAACTATTCTCTGCTTGTTGAAGCTCAAATGAAACTTCTCCACTGCCAGAAACTTCACACGAACAAACAACACTGAGGCTAAAGTAAACCTGCTAAGCAAGAATCTGCCTACAGGTAGAACCGTTAATTTCTAACTTAACGGCCCCCTGTGAATATTTATATAGTTAGTCAAACATGTTTATCTTTAAACAAATTTTATAATGCTTTCATCAATAATCTATTTTAATTTTGTTACAGGGAGAAACAATTTTCAGCCAGCAGATTTAGAGAGGTATGTAAAATAATTTATTTATTTTCAAAATAATTCAATCTCGCCTAATAATAATTATTATTATTGTGATAAATAATCACATTCGTACAGTATTTACAATGTACGTTAATTTACAACATAGACATATATTGTCCAAGACCCAGGGTTCTCCTGAATACACCTGTAGAATTCCTTCCTGGGTATGGAAAAGGAGACAAGCCAGGAAAAAACTGAGCAGTGCCGTAACTCCAAGCTGTGCATTTTTTAAAATAAATATTAACGCCACTTCCACTTCAATCTTCAAGCAGGGCTGTAGGGCGCCGGAAAATGTTATTACTTAGGGATTCAGGTAGTTGGATAATTTTAGGAATATTGAAGAAATATGATCTTGGACTGATTTTTTTAGGACTTTCGATTGGAAGAATTGAATGCGCTTGATGTTCCACTTTTTTTGCTTCCCCTCATAGCTAATTTATGTCCAGTATTTAAGTCCAGATTGGTTTTTGTATGGTTTTGTACATGAGAACATTGTTTTCTTGTTTATCGTTATTTTGTTGTTGTTATATCTTGTTAAATAGCCTATACAGCTGATCTGTAGCCACCTGTTTATGTCTCGTTGTTGAAGTCAGAACCACAGTATCGCACTATGAGGAGAGGATATGAGTTGAAAATAACTGGTAGATAGAATATTCGTCATAGAGTGAAAATTTTAGTGAATGTGTAAAAATTAGGCATTTCTTTCACATTAAGCTATTTTATTTGTTATTAAGCAGTATTGTGATAATTATCTGAAGTAGATGCAGTCGGCCTGATATTATTTAATTATGTTTCTGATTAGAATAACAACAATCAGCTATCATTTGAAAGTAGAAATACATCCGAGCATAATATCTATCATCAATCAAATTTCATTCATCCTACCAAAATTGGTAATCACAATGGAAATGTAATGTACTTGAATGTGTAAATGTACTTGAATGAGCAAGACAAAATAAAATACTTTATTTGCCCCAAAATGAGATGAGTTTTCATGTCTCAAAGTATCCTTCTACTTAAATTCTTCACTGTCTGTATATTTAAAACTTTAAAAGATCACTATCAGGTAATTTTTTATTGCAAAAGCTTATCATTTTATCATAATAATGATAATCATAATCATAATAATGAGTTTTTAAGTGAGTTAAATCTTTTCTCTATTTCAGTATAATTTTTTTTTAACATCAACTTAACGAAGGGTCAAACGTGGGCCCTGACGTTTCATATTAAAGTGCTTTGCTTGGAATATTGTGAGGGTTTTTGTGGCGATAGAATGCGTTACACGCACGTCTCTCTCTCTCTCTCTCTCTCTCTCTCTCTCTCTCTCTCTCTCTCTCTCTCTCTCTCTCTCTCTCTCTCTCTCTCTCTCTCTCTCTCTCTCTCTCTCTCTCTCTCTCTCTCTCTCTCTCTCTCTCTCTCTCTCTCTCTCTCTCTCTCTCTCTCTCTCTCTCTCTCTCTCTCTCTCTCTCTCTCTCTCTCTCTCTCTCTCTCTCTCTCTCTCTCTCTCTCTCTCTCTCTCTCTCTCTCTCTCTCTCTCTCTCTCTCTCTAATGAAATATCATAGACAAAGATAAAATACTTCAAATGTTCATAGTTTATACCTTCTGCTGAATTGAGATGTCTATTCACAACTAATTTTTGGATTGATGTGAAGACATTTTCACTGGGGAAAACCAAAATTCAAATAATTTTTTTTCCCTGCAGTGATCGTATGTTAGTGACCCAAACATGACGACAAATAACACACACTTCTTCGTGTTTCCAATATTCTGTTGTTGTTTTTTCTTACATTTAATATTTGAGTGTCTCCATTTACTTCGTATAATACAAATCATTATAAATATTTCATTATACTGATATTTGTTTTCTTTAATTCAATTCCGAAATCATACCTGCATTTTGTGCCGGTACAGAACAAAGAAAATCGAACTGTTTTATTGTTTTATTACCGGTTCAAACGTATAATAATATAGATTTTAAACAAATAAAGAAGGAAGTAAAGGGAGTAGTTAACTTTGAGGGCCAGAGGGAGAGGGAGAGAGAGGGAGAGAGAGAGAGAGAGAGAGAGAGAGAAAGAGAGAGAGAGAGGAGAGGGAGGGAGAGAAAGAGAGAGAGAGAGTTACCAGGACCGGTCACTGGGAGAGATGCTACCCGCTAAGTGTACACAAGGGATGTTCTCTATTGTCATGCTAAGCTCAGCTATTCCAATGCACAATAGTATTTTTGTACTTGCTAAATAAGGGAAAAGTGTTAAATCTGTCCAGGCAACAAATACGAACCTATAAATTTTAATAATTTGCTTATTTATATGACAATTTACATATAAATATGATGGTGTGAAAAAAACTAACTCCTTGTAAAAAAAAAAGTAAAACGCATCATTATTTTATCTGAGCCTCAGGACTGAAAGCCGGGTTATCCTGTCGAGAGCCACCCGATTTACGGATATTAAATAAATTCACTTTCAATTTAGGGATTTGAAACCTTTACATCATAAAGCAGTTAACCATTAGACAGGTCTCAAAGAAACACTCCTTTGGTTTTATAAATTTACTCTAATTTTCTTTTTTTTTATTAAGATAGTTAGCTCATTCATATATTAGCGATTACTGATTAATTTATTATAGACCTTAAAAGTAAAAAAAAATCCAGTTTGTCCGTACGGTGTAAGTCAATAAGAGTGGGTTGACTCCTAAAAAAAAAATAAGTGATGCCAAGCTCATCCTAATGGACGAATTAAATCTAAATATAAATGTTTTCGAAACAAAATTATATTTGCCAATGTTATGCCACGCAGTCACTTCAAAATATTTTCCACGTGGCATTGAAATCTATTCAACAATAGTCATACTCGCAATTTTGACAAGACAGTTACATGATGTACAAACCCATATTTTGCCTAAATTAAAAAAAATTGGTAACCACAATTGGTTTGAACCCTTCGAACAAGTTTAAAGTCGACTTGAGGCTCATTTAAAAAGCCCAACATCAAATCCTTTTGATAAAAAACTCTTAGAAAAAGCATTTAAGATCGTTTAATAATCAATAATAAGCAACTAAAACAAGAAGACATTTTTACACAGTCAAGATAACGTTTTGGTCTCTGTCTATCATCTGTAGCAAGTATCTTTGTTTTCATCTAAACTTTAATAATAGTAAGAATAACTTGAATTATACCCTAAAAAACTTTTAAACACATCGCTTGTCTCTTTTTATTTATTGATTAAAGTTAAGTGTGAAAAGATAGAAACAAGGTTTTATACGTAATTGTACAAAAAGTTACAAAAAGATTATTTAACTGAATAAACGCGGATTCCGTCCAGTTTGATTAAAACAAAAAAGTTGTTGATACCGAAATACATATTCAGCTCCATGGCAATATACATTATTTCTTAACTTTGATAAGTTATGCAAGGCAAACTTGTTCAAAACAGCAGAACTTTATTGGTAGACTCGGAGTTGAAATTCATTATTTGAGGATTCAAACTATACATATTTATGAAAAAGATCTATTACGCAATAAGATAGACATTTTCTAAAATTGTTTATTAATGTAATGAACCACCTGAACTTTAAACATTAAAATCACAACAGACATTTTAAGTAGGTAGTAAAAATTAAAATCACAATTATATTCTCCTTTATTTATTGTTACGTTTTTTAAAACTACAGCCGTAGTATTTTTCAAAAATCTGTTATTTTTAAATTAGTCGTTGCAATTTTGCAGATATTTTTAATTTTTTTAGAAATTAAAATAAATTCTTGACTTGAAAAAAATATATTTTTTTAATTCTGTACTCGAGTGATAGAATTATTTGTCTTTGTTATGACGAAGGGGCTCGTCTTACCCGGGGGTTCTTCTGAGCCTGAGCTGGAGAGAAGTGCGGGGTGGCGATCACATATCAAGTGTTAACTGAGCTCGATCCTTATTGTCACTTTATATCCTGACCGTTCACTGGCTTTTGATGCCATTTGACATTTATAAATTACTTTACAAAAGAAAAAGCGATTTGACTGGGCTAGGAAAAGAACCCGGACTTCTCTGAATTTAGAACGAAAAACATTCTTTGACCCTATTTTGACAAATAACAGCATATAAAAAGTTCATGAATTAAATAATTAATAACAGAAAAAACCAAACACAATAAAATTATTCCCATTCTTTACAGGGCAGGCGTACATTTATAGAATAACAGCGATCAGGCCTCACATATTTATCAAAATATTTTGCAGAAAATTTATTGATAATAAATAATTCTTATACTCTGATCCTTCCAGGAATTACAAATATTTCGCATTAAAGTATTTTTTTCGAATTTAAGTAGTGTGATGCATATATATATATATATTTTTTTTTTCCCCTAGCCCCTTCACTTTTACAGACAATTATATATAATTATAGATCCTCAGGCGAATCCATTCACAAATCATTATTGTATTTCCTGCAGCATCGCTGCATTATATACAGGTCCTGTTAGCAAGTATAATGATATAAATTATACGTGACTGGACTAAACTGACTAATAAAGGTGATGAGGCTCACCTTTTTGATCAACCTTAAAACTAACTTACATAATAATTCTCAGCCTAATTTTTCCCCGAAATTCTGTTGCCATCGATGCGGGAGGGGTGGTGGGGTCATAGTGTTAGGTTTGTCAGGTGCTGCAACGATATAATGATATATATATATATATAAGTTAACATGTGAGAAAGGATTATTGTAAACAATAATGGAGAGTGGGGCTAATCCTCACTCATACTGTATATATAGGAGGGAGATGGAAATAAATAGTTAGTTAAGTTCTAGTCTGCTTCTTGATTACAACCCCTTTTTAGCGCGATCTTTAAGCCGGAAGTTAAGTTATATATATATATATATATATATATATTTAACTATATATATATATATATATATATTTGTGATGCATATATACTTGATTTGATATTATTTACTGGCTGATAATATTTATTTTCATCAAGTTTATATATTTTTGATTTTTTCTGAATCATAAAAAAATAATTACCAGGAATTAACGTTCTCAAAAATTGGCCTTGATAGTTTGGTACTCAGCTTTATTTTGATAGTTTAGGAGGTGAGGGAAATAGAAATAGTGATTTCGGACTTAGAGACTAGAGCTGTGAGGGGCCAAGCTACTTGAACCGTGATACAACTCTCCTTGATTCGTGATATATCACGAAATATATAATAATATATTACGAATTGATAACTTATGGTTTCACTGGAACTGGTTATTTTCCCCACTTAAGCCCTACTCTCTCTCTCAAAAACACTTAGAGGAAAATCTTACTGCTCCCAACCTTCCTTTCATCCCTGATATTGTTCAGGAATTGTCTTCATGCCATAGAGCTTGTGGGCGGGTGAAATTCGTATGCATTTATTTTATCAATGTTGATATAATTGTGTATGCTCTTACATCATAAGTCTTACTAATATATTACCTGTTAGTTTCTTAATAATGCAGAAATGAAAGCAAAATAGTTGTATCTACAAAGTCAGTACGGTACTTAGGCTTCCATCTCGACAAACGACTGACCTGGAACCCACATATGAGACAAGAACCCGCTAAAAAGACAAGAACACACAGTCTCAACCCGCTCTTCCGAGACATGACACCACCACCGCTACCGGCACGATGGCAACTCGCAAGATCGGGTAGAGCAGAGAAGATGATAGACATCACGACGCCGACCCACTGACAACAAGCCTCTAAGGGGCACCCTCACTCTGACATCAGACTAACAACGACGACACCACATGCCTAGAGAGACTCTAGGCCCAGCCACCGGTAGACTCTCACTACTGTACTGACTTAACCAACCTCCACCGAGGATTCCCACATCCCTAACTCCTCTCACACCACCTTCAAGCAGGTACGCCTAGTACAAGGTTCCTTTTACCCCAAATATTTTATATTTTTCCGACATCCTAAATTCGACCTAGAGAGCTTCGGGAAAAAAAAAAAAAAAAAAAAAAAAAAAAAAAAAAAACAACAACAAGAACTAAACAGACGCTTTGGACAACAGTACAGTCTACTTCAAAGGACATCACATCTCTCAATAGAAAATAAATTACCAAGTTATACTTAAGCCAATCTGGACATACGGAATAGAGCTGTGGGGGACAGCGAAAAAATCGAACATCAAGCGCCCCTTTCAATCAAAAGTCCTGAGAACAATAGTAAATGCCCCTTATTACATCAGCAACAAAACCCTTCATAACGATCTTAATATACCCTACATTCTTGAACTCATCCCTTCCAAGTTTATGAAATTTGATATTAACCTATCCAACCACCCTAATCCCGTAGCACAGTCATTGCACTGCACCACTCATCCCTGTAATCCTCCTCGGAGCCTAAAACGGCAGGGGCCTCGTGACCTGCTATAAATGCGTGACAGTGGGAGTCCTGGCAATGGCCAATTTCTCCAATCATGTCCTGAGCGTCTGTGGCTCTCGCGCTCTTGGTCAGCCTACACTGGCTCGTATCAGGTGACGCGGCTGACGGATACGAGGGAGGTAACAAACAAGTGGATTTGAGAGGTCTCTGGGCTGTAATTACTTATTGCCTAATAAGGCAGATTGTAATTTTAGCACAATAAAGAAAGAGTATCTACAAAGTGTTGTGGACTATAAGCTGTTGGAGCTTAGGCTTTTCCCAGGAAATTAATATTTCGTATTAATTTTCGCTGTAAAGGCCAGACGAAAGGGCGACAACTATCCCTTGTAAAAGTTGGCGGCTGTAGGGACGAGATAGTGGGCCCTAGGGACGGAGCCTAGCACAGTCTCCAGGGGGGACCTTACTTTCTTTTATGGCTTAATCCCACACCCTAAGGGATCATTGATTCTTACAGCCCTTTGTCTAACTGCGCTTTTACCACCTTCCTATCATATATCCTACTGTCTTCCTCACAATATATTAATCTTACAATAATTAAAATGACAAAATATAACCAGCTCATCCAATAAGCAGATAAATCTATAAAGTTTCATTCTTAAAGTGAATAATTTTTGTATGATAATAAATAACGAAATTAACGAATCAGAAATTAAATGAATATTATCGAAAGATATCCACTATTTTCCGAGCTCCGAGAAAAAATACTCCAGTTTACTCCTTAAATCTTATCAGCCACTTAATAAAGAATAAAATTTTAAATATATATATATTGACATGATAAAAAGTATTAAAACCATCATGGGACGATTTAAAACGAGAGTTTTGTATTTAGCTATTGAAACGTTACTTTTTGGAATATTCTTGGTACCTCGACCAAGGGAGAAATTCAGAGCTGTTAGCTGAATAGTTAGTGAAAAGAGGCTGGATTTTTCTCAAGTTTAATAATTTTGTTATACTTGCTGCATTTTAATGTAAATTACAATACGTAATTAATATATTCTGAAGTGTAACTTTAAATATATTTTAGCATTAAATATAGATTGAATTATGTTTATGACCGGTAGTATAGGACATACCGACACACAGACGGATTACCTTTTGGGTATTTTTTTTGTCTAGCAATTTTCCTGTGGGAAAATCAAGAGCTTTAATTCATTACATATTTGGTTTAATATACTTTTTTTGCTGAGTAAACTCTCCTGTATTGTTGGCTCCCTTGTTACTTTGGGTTTTGTTTAGAACTATTAAGGGGTTTGGTGATTTTATTGATTAAATTAATAAAATAATCACACAGTTGTCTATCCACTCTGGATTGCCTTGAGAGTCAAAGTGACTTGTTTTCTGAATTTTCATTCATTATTTTGTATACTAATTTTTAATTTTTTTAATTAATATTCGATGATATTTTGTATTTCTTATTTGTTCTCAATGCTTCAGAGCATGTAACGTTAAATATTAGATGCCATAGCAAAAATTAGACTTGTAACCTCCTTCATATAAATAATTTTCCTCGTAACCAAAATAATCTTATATTATCTTCATTGGACTGCAATGAAATAAACAGCTGACATTTGTAATAAAAAAATATTAAAATTATGAATAAATACTAAACCGAAACTGTTATAAACATCGGGAATACTGTATACCAAAACTGTAGTCAATTGAACTCCGAGAGTTCAGTAAAAAATCCATTACAATTCTCAAAAGTTACCGATTCGGGGGTACTTTATATATAAATTCAAAATAATAGGGTTGTCAGATCCGTTTCTAAAGTAAGGTGCGGTAATAGGATCTGTTGTAATCCGATTTCCTTTTCAGTTTATTCCCGGAATACCTCAATGGGCTTTATAGTTTCTACACCGTTCGGTTGTTATAGTAACAGTGCAATTTTAAGTTGAAATAATTTCCAATTTCCGAATTGGTTTTTTTTTCTAGCTTTATTTTTATGCCACACCAAAGCATCTTCAGAGGATTTCTAATCTTGTTGCTATTGATCAATAGTTCGAATAAGTAATATACAATTTTTATTATAACATTTTCACAAATATCATACCTCAACGGTTTCCATACTTTCAAGCTCTCTTCAGATCTTCCATCCTTCTCATGGCTAGGCGTTCTTTTTTCCTACTTGCCGATAAGATGTCCTTGCTCGTGTACTATTTTTAATCATTTAATAGTCGTACAGCAGACGAGTTGACAGGCAGCCGGAATTCCCTAGCCAGGTAGTCCAGCCCTGGTGCCTAGGCCGTGGTCTGGCTCCTTCCGGGGGTAGGGGAGAGCAGCCAGGCCTGCAACACGATTGGCCAAAATAAAACTCCAGCTCATTGGCTGCTTTGGGCTATATATACTCCCTAGTTTTAGCCGACTATTCAACCATTTTAGTAACCATTTCACGAAGAAGTTGAAGTATACTCGCACGAAGTCTTACCGGCTTACGCATTTATTGACTTCCCCCAATCCATCACCTAAACCTCATGATATATAAGAGTGTACTCAGACCTCCTCTGCTGTATGGTGCACCACTTTTTCGTTATCTGACGTATACGACACCTCGGTGACTCCAACAATTCCAAAACGGTATACTGATGAAAGTTGTCAGAGGTACTTCATTCGAGCTGTGGAGCAACAGTGAGCTTTATGAGATATTTGAGCTGCCTACTTTTTTGTTCATTGCAAAAATATCAATAAAGAGGTTTTAAAATTTAAAAAAAAAACCGACTATTCATTCAAGCTACGGTTAGCCTCTGGACTGGTACTTGCAGCTGCGCTGATGTTTAAAGATATTGCCTTCTCATTTATGAAACCCCCTACACTTCTATCCTAGCCTTGAGATGTTCTAGACCCGGCGTTGTCAGACCCTGCACCTTCCTAGTGGGATTCTCTGCCTTCGTCTCGCTAAAACTAGCACCTCTTTGGAAGAGATTTCTTCCTTGAGGATGACGGACTTTGGGGCCCTACAAACTTTACCTAGTAGTGTCTCCCACGGCGATCCAGTCTGTCTCTCTTCGGTTCACACTCGCCTTTGGGATCTAGACGGTTTTCGCCTACCCCGAGTGTGAATTCGTGGACATTCCAAGACCACATAAACTACCTACAATACCTACCCTTTACCTCTTCTCCTGAACATAGTGCACTGTCAGGGCACATGCCTATTAAATATGGAGTCAGATAGTACAGTAGTAAGACCCGTCATGAAGCAGTCGTCTAGGTCGTAGCCTATTCAACTCTCACTCCGTCATCAGGGCTAGGGCAAATGGCCCCCCTCGTGACGACCCGACAATGGCATGTAATCTTAATTGTCTACTGCTTTGTTTCCAGAAGTATATTTTCATTGTGAGAAGTTTTTTGGCGGTATGACTCGTGGTTACCTTTTCTGCTCCATACAAATACACATAGGAGGGTAACGATCTTTTTTGGGTGTTGGAGCAGAACTATGTGTTGATATATTGTACTGTTAAGTCTTTATAAAATACTTAAGCAGAAAAGAGAGGGTTTTTTTTTTCTCTATTTTTTGCGGATGTAACCGTAAGTGAGACTCTCTATGATCACTCTAGGCTGCCTTGAGAGTCGAACCGAGGTTCCAACATGGCATTTAATGGGTCTTAATGTGATTTTTCCACTGATTATGTTTCTCTGTGTTACCGAGTTATAAGCAGTAATGTCTTGCGGGTTTGTATTCAAACTGTAATGGAGGTTAGATTAATATTAATTTAAAAAATACTTATGTATTATTACCTCATGGTACATTTATTTGCTGTATTTTAGCAACCCGATTGAAATATTTTATTTTGAAAAGAAAACGTAACAACCTTTATGGTCTTAAAAACTGTTGCCGTCATGGACGGTATCCTACAAAATATATTTTGTTGAGGCTGAAGGCCACCAATAAGCATAAAAACGTTCTTTTTCCCTTTGTATCTTTGAAAACATGTTTTCTCATTAGTTTTTCACAATATCCAGTGTAATGATCAGTAAAGAAAAATGTTATTTATATCTATTTATTCAGGGGTGCCTCTGTTCAAATAGTTATTAAACATTAATTTTTGACTGAGGTCTACATTCGTCAATTAATCTGCAATTTATAAGTTTAGTATTTACTTTTTTTAGATTGTATATCGTAATTTCTATATTGTCTACTTTTTTTTGTAAATTACATGTGCAGTTTGGAGACCGGCATGTGCTGTGGTTTTTTAAACATTACTCAATGTTTTAGTTTTATTTAAAATCTAACTTATGTATTATGATTTTTCAAATGCAGTTTAGTGAGATTTACATTGATTGTGAAATCATTCTATGTTACGAACCAAAGACTATATGTTATCTACAATTTTTTATAGGTTACTTGTAGGAAACCAACCATTTTTTTATAAAGTTTCTTTTTCATTTCATGACTTAAATATTTGCTTGCTCTTACTACTAATGCCCACTATAACATCTTGATGTGTGTGTTGCAGCGAGAAGAGTGACATGGAGAGCAGCCTGGGCCGGAAGAACGGGTCCGAGCGGTGCTTGACCAGGACGGCGGAGCCCCTGTACCGTACCCACAACATCACCGCCCCCAGCCCTGAGGCTATGAAGGTGAGGTTGGCCGCGATGGTCCTCCAACCGCCCACCAGGGTCTGAGCTATTCCATACTATACAGCTACAGCCATCAAAGACTTAACATACTCTGCATTTTGGCCCTATCTTTGATCTTGTTTTCCTCATTTTTATTTTTTTTTATTTTTGTTTATTCTTTTGGCTGTTTTAATATTCAGTTTTTGTTTGTGTATGTTTGAGCACTGTGTTGCCTTACTACCGATGTCTTATGCTCACTGCCAGTGAGGGGGACTGCTTCAATGTGTGTATACTAACTTTTGTTACATTTTGGAAAAAATGGTTTTGTCAAGCTGGGAAATGGAAAGTTACATCGAGGATGTCATTTGATTCAAACTGTGGCCAAAGGTTTGCCACTGGCCATGAACGCATGAAGCAACTATTTATTCACTCTTTATTGTTCATTATAAGTATTTAGCATCCACTAATATAACAGTTGCTCTGATCTAGACAACTGGTAATATGCACTAAAAAAAAAAAACCATAATGCAACGCCTCATGAAGAGGTAGGACCATGGTTCTTTTAATGGTCGGTAGTTGGTGCTGTTAGGCTAGTGTGATTATCACTACTTTTAGGTAGTCTCTTAACCTCGGTCGTCATAACATTATTCGCTACTTTTTTATTCAAGTATCTACTCATTTATCCTCACGAGGCTAAGTTAACTGCTACCAGACCCACCTCGTAAAATAAAAAATCAAGTGCGATCAGCTGATCAAACCCGGGACTCCACGGTTAAAAGTCAACGTGCTAACCACTATACTATTTGGGACGGTTCATAAATTAATTTTTAAAAAAACTCTCTTTACAATACAATGGCTCCCAGCACAACTTTATACAATAGCTATCTTTCGAAGCTGAACACTAAAAATTATAAAATATACCAGGAAAAAATCCACCTCCTCCCCTTTCATAAACTAATCAAATAAAATGAGCGCGCAACTAAAAATTATGTTTAATAAATTCGATTAAATCATGGCATAGATGAAAGACAGCCTTCTAGAGAGCGTCAGTGCGCCTAATTAAACAGCGTTGTTATTCCTAGTACTGTAATTCTAAAGGGTTGAAAGAGGGAATACAAACTTTTTGTACTAAATTAACTTTTGTACTAAATATTTGTACTGGAATCGGGGACCACTTTGAGATGACTTTGCTATGAGATTTATGTTCTAGAAATATATAAATATGCTAAGTAAGGATTAGTTGTTTACGGTCAAACCGTTTTTAATCAGATTTTTTTGGTTCATAGAGTATCTATTTATCAATAGAGAGGATTCAATACTTTAGTAGCAGAATGGTTAGCCTGCCATTCTTAAGTGCTTGTAAAATAGAAATAAAATATGACGTTTAATTACTTCATTTAATATCCATAACCAGCAATTAAACCACCCTAAATTAACTACACGACTTCCATAGACGGCTTCCCATTAAGTATTTTCTTCGAGTCTGGTCGGAGTTGACTCAGCCTTGTATGAAAAAAAATCGTTTTTAATATGTTTTTGTGTTTTATGATACCATAGTACGTTTCGAAATTAATCAAATGGTTCACAATCTTAACATTAGAAGCAAAAAAAAGTCATTCTGATAATCCTTTGGTACTCTAAGTAGATACAAAGTCGTCTGGTCGTGTGGGAGAGCAGCTGGAAAGATGAGAGAGGCGGGAGCAAGAGATTGGTATACTAAGAAGAAGGGAGGGGATTTGGAAAGGGTGACTCCCGCGGAGACATGCATAAAAGAAGGAAGAATACTCACCAACTCCGCAAGGCAACTCGAGGCCTCCCAGGTAATCTTGATAATTCTTATTGGGTTCTCTTTTGATGTATTATTCATGAGGACGCGGCAAGGAGTCCCGGGCCGCATAAAGTTTGAAATGTTGCTCAGTTTGTCATGGCCGGTGACAGCCTTAGGGCTCACTCAAATATTAATCTATTCCAGCCATTAAACGAGTTTCCTCCTTCCATTTCCCAACAAGTGTGCTTAACAAATGAGTGAGAATAACAGTTTTGTAATATTGCCTATAATGATAATGTTAATTTTTTTTTTCTTTAAACGATGAGGATTTATTAATGCATTACATAGACGGTCTTCTTAAAATTTATTTTTCTATTATTTTTTTTTTTTAATAATAATATGACAAAAATATTGCGATGTATTCTGTATTAATTTGCATTTGTAGCTTAGTATGTATTGAAAAGATCTCCAACTGTCAAGTTAAAGGCTAGTCTTTTACTTATTTTATTGAATGTGACTTTTCTTCTCAAATATATTTTTGAATTAACATTGTAATGTTCTGGATATGTTGTACATTGATTGTTTTATGTAACTATTAGCGTAGTTAATTTTTTTTGTAATGCGCATTTACTTGAATGCCCAGCCATTAATTGTTAAGAATGTAATCGTTTGACTGTGTACAACATTGTTGATAAGCCCTTTTTTATATATATATATATTTCTGATATGAAAGTTATGTTCTTGATTGCAAATGCTGCCAGCAGTTATATATGATTTTATGAAATATTATTTATGTAATACATTCAGGCAGCCCAATTAGCTATGATTTGGCAAGCTTTTTTTTTTTTTAAGTTTATAATTTAAATCGTTTATAATTTATGCTAAGTGAAGATTGTTCCGTAAGGCAGGTAGATTTGCATGAGGGTAATCACTGAGGCTATGCCCTTGCCACTCCAAGTATCTTAACTCTCAACCCAAACACACACACACAAATTATTGCACCGAGCATGAAACTTTGAGCACTTAAATTTTGAGGAGTATTTGAATTGCACAGGCTGATTTGGTTTATTGTCTGTTTGTAATTGCCCTGTTGAGTGTGAAATGTGCATGTGACCTTTTGTATTGACAGTAGACTGTGTTAACATCACAAGGCTTCAGACAGTAATATAGTTATGAAATATTTTAGTATTTATTTGTATCAGATGATAATGAATAATGCTGTATTCAAGATCAACGGCTCTATTTGAGAGTTCAGTAAAGCTTCACAGCATAAATTAATAGATTGAAAATCAATAATGTCATTCAAGTATTTTTTTTATGCCATTTAAAGATGGATTTGATGATCTTTCCTGGTTGTAATAAGAGATATGTTATTAATGGAGAAGATTAATGAGCGAACAAGACCTCACTTGCTAACATGTTGACTGATAGAAAACGAAAGATTTTATCATTATCGTCAATTACTAATACCTAGCGTATATTCCTATAATTTACTTATTATTAGGGTTTAATCTACACAAAGCAAAAATCATAACAAATGCATTTTTTTTATTAATAAGTTTTGCATATCTAATAATAAAGCGACTGTCGATTTATTTAAAACTTCAATTACTCGAAAAAAAAGTTTATATATGTAATCGTTAGTATTGCACTCACTAAGCTAATATGCTGTTTATTACATTTCACTATGCAAAAGTATAGCGATTATTGAATGCATTTACCAAGCCAAATTATTTTTATTAACCTTTTAATTTTGTAAATTTATATCGAAATTTCAGTTAACTAAAATAACATTTGTTAATTTGACTGTCATTATTCTACGATTATAAATAACATTTAAATGTAATGGAAATGAATTGAATTAATTCATGATCAGAAAAAAATTTGATATAATTTTTTAACACATTAGATTTAGCAGAATTTTATTCCCATTGAAGGAAAAACAGTGACAATTCGTAGCACTTAACATCTAACATCACTTCTGCTATTATTGTAAATAATTTTCCACTAACATGGGTAACAGATTATATAAAAGTGAAATCAGTTATTCTTCTGATGATAGAGAGAGATAAAAATCACTGTAAATACGTCAAGACTGATATTAAAATAACCCTTCCAAAAAAAAAAAAAAAAACCATTACCATAGAAAAGACAATACAGCGTCACCATTAAATCTTTGCTGTACAACTTTACAGAGCGAAAATCATCATTTTCGGACTAAACACGCTTCACTATGGGACAGCGTATAGCCACTTGCCTCGGCAATATATCGGGTGTCAGATTAAATATGGCATCGACCATGTTCAATTAGTATATAACCGCCAATTCCTGAATCGTGTTAATAATTCAATTGAATTTTGTGTTGAGTCGTAATATGCCTCTCTTCTAGGACGTAAACATCCCCCTCAGACATCGTGTCTTCGCCTCAGAAAGATGCGTACCACCCATTCTCCTGTCTTTTGCTGGAATCATTGGAAAATCCTTCTACGAGGTATTTTGTCGCATAAAGATCTATGTGGAATTTTCAATGGTTACTTTTAAACCACTTTGGTACGAAACGGGCCCCCTACCACCTTGAATTAAAATTGACGAATTTTAACTATGTCACTTTCCTGTACATATGTTTAAGGTATAATAATAGTCAATGTTTAAGCGGATCGGAGCGAGATCGGTTTTGCGTATGAATCGTACATTAATGTACGAGCAATCTTGATATGTTAGCAAGTAGAGGTCTGCTCTGGCACTGAGGTGAGATGGTGAGAGGTAAGAGGTGATGATGATGATGCGCAGAGCGAGCACAAGAAGCGGAAGCGGCGACAGCGCAAGGACCCGGAACTGTACGGCGACGGTCAGCTGCCGACGGTCTCCAGCCGGAACGAACCCTCCGGGAACCGGATGAACTACTACGCACGGGCTTTCCCGGATTACGGCCAACCGACCTACTTCTGCCCCGCACAGGGCCCCCGTCCCTACGAGCGGACCCTGAGGGCCAGCTCCTTCTACCAGCCGAACAGCATCGACAAAGCAGAGATATAGGACCTCTCCGCCCCTCTCCTCACGTGTGTACATACACCCGCTCCCTTCCGGTTACTTTAGTCATATGCTACTTCTCTATTCGCAATGTCACTCACTACTACTCATGATTGCATTTGAGCTTAACTTATGTACATGTTCATGTCTCACAGATCTCGGTGTTTAAACACTTTTACAGGGTGTATTTTTTTAATGTTATGATGACATGTCGACACGCTGACCATCCGTTCTACTCATAATTTTAATTTCTTGTAAGTTTTTGTGCCAAAGCTGTGTAGGTTTTTCATTTGTTTAGTATTTGCACATTCCCCTGCCATCAAACGGAACTGTATTTAATTTATAATTGTTAGTTGTGTAGTTAATAGATTTATTGATTGTTGTAAATAAAAAAAATTGTATATTGTATTTTGAAAAATTCTATATTTATGTTTAATGCTAAAGAGGACAATAATAATAATCCACCTTTGCTCGACGATTTTGCTATTTTAATTTAGTTTTTATTGTGTATAAAGTATATTTTATATTCAGATTTTGAAGATATAAAAAAAAAGTTATTGTTATCTGAATCCTATAAATTTTATGAATCTGAATACTTTATCGGAATGTATGTTAATGATATATTCCAGTGTTTTATAATTAAATGTTATATGGTTAAATGTCATTATTGTCTCATTATACACAGGCATTAATGTGAGTACTATCGCGAGAAATTTTGGACGATACTTTGTATGTACATATAGCATATGTAAATATATAAATATATATATCATGCATTCATATAAATGGACTTGTAAGTGTAGAGAAAAAGACTCAAAAGTCTATGAGTGCATGTCCAAGGATTGGAGTTATGTACCTCATAACTTTATGTAAACCATTTTACTGCCTGCACGTGAAAAGGCTGTTTTATAAGTCACATTTGTATTACGATTCATAAGAAATCGTTGTACGTATTGACAAAATGTGTTGTATATTTTTTAAAACTAAAAAAAAAAAAAATAATGTACCAATAATATGTTAATGTGAGATGGGCATTTTGAAGCACTTGCTTTAAGAATGTCGTATATAAGCATTTAATGTAAAGCCGCAGCTAATTGTTATTAAAAAAAAAAATACGAAATTGTAAATATAAATAAATATCTCCCTTCACTTTAGAAAATTAGTTATTGTAATTGACGAATAAAGTTTCAATGTGTCTGTATTATTAGATTTGTTATTTACCTGGGCTAATTGTAATACCGCTAGTTCAGAAGAAGAAACACATGAGACCTCTTTCAACAGTTAAATTATGTGTACATAATAAATATTATTATATCATAAAAGTGAGTTACTGAAAGAGTGTTTGACTTGGTGGCAAGTATATAATTGAATACTTCAAGCAGATAATTTACAACGGATATAAGAAATAAAACAGAATAAGTAGGCTACAAAATTCCTTTCCCAATACATGGGCCTCGACTCCACACTGTTCTTGTTCACGGAGGAAGAAGCACGGTATATCGGGTTCTGTCTTCAAAAAACAATCCTCTCATATTAAATAAATCTTCGTTTCCATGTTATTCTTTATTTAAAACAAACATTTCCTACAGTTCAGTGTCTTGCAAAGCCATACTATTCATTACATTTCTATGGTGAGATAAATTAATTTTGTCAATGAAATCCTTATCAATAAAATATGGGCTACTAGCTCGATTTAGCAGTAAGAAAACACATGTTTTTTAATATTATCTAACTTCTCTCATATTTTTTTCATGAGAATCCACTACTAGTCAATCAAAAAGAAATTATAATGGTTGATGAAGTTCTCGAATTTCTATGAACAACACTAAATTGTAAGTTAAAATGTTTAAAATATTTTGAATTTTTCTGGGAGGGTTGTGATCCAGAATTCAGTTTGAAAATTCACATTCAAAACCCTGTCAACTGACAACTACATAAATACTTAAATTTAACTTAACAATCAATAAACTTAATTTATGTTTTAATTGTACGCTCTAATTGAGAGTAACTTGCAACTTAATTTGTAAAATAAAAAGAAATTCAGGGCTTCGTCAGAAATACATTAATTATGTTCTTGTCACAGAAACCTAATATTTTTCTTTCTCTTCGCAGTGTCTTAATTACTTTTTTGTCTCTTCTCAGGAGTATCATTCTACATTTTCAATGGTTTTAACTAATCCGAGCGTAATAGAGTTTTTTATTTGTTTTTATTTAATTATCTGAAAAGTGCTATTCCTAATCCGTTTCATATGAGACAATAATACATTTTCTTTTATTATTTAAATGGGATGATAAAAAAAAAATGATACAATAGCTTTCACTACTTTGTATGAAAACAAGCAGTGTTAACTGTTTTTCGACAGGAAAAAAGGTAAGTTCCTCGATTATTTTTTTTTAATAAGTTCTTTCTTATCTACTATCAGATTACCTAGGCTAATATTTTTTATATTATTAAACTGTTTTGATCCTTGTTGTTTTTTTACGATGTTTTGTTCTAAAACAATTCCAATAAAAAAATATGGACATTTACAAACTACATATCATATATCCATCACCGTGTAATATTACTTAAATCCTTGTATGTGAGGATACTTACAATAAAATAATTGCATAAGCTCATAAGAGTAGAAAACATAATAATAAATTTATTCCCAATTCAATCAAAGCAACGATGTTTAAACCAATTTTATCTTTATATTGAGTTGGTTATAAGTTTAGTGCCTAGTAGGAACGTTTCAAATAATAAATATTTTATTGACACAAAATAATGAAATCCTCTATCTCCATGTTTAGGTCAATAAATCCGTATGAAAATTTTAAAATTGGTATTTATGCTATAATGATTTGTTTATAACTAACATAATCTGCAGAGGTTTGAATAGTCGAAATGGAAAAAAAATATACATTCGTTTGTAAAACTGTTAACCAAAAGTTCAATTATTTCCAAAATGACCACCATAGGAACATGCTTGCAAGTTTTTACTAACCGAAAGGCATAAAATCAAAATCTCTGGTGTTACAAGATAGTAAATGTGGTTCAATAAACTGTAATAATTATATAAATATTATCGGCGACCAAAAAGTGGATTTATGGTTCATTTAAATTCGGAAACTTAAAATCATGCTAATCACTCAACCATACATGAGCTAAAGCTGGAGATTACAAAAGCGCGATATTCTCTAAAGTAAGTCTAGGCATTTGAACTCAGACCTTTTAACAAATTAGCCAGTCTACTTGTTAAAGAGCGAGAGTATGAGGAAAAGCCCATTTTAATAATCTTCTTTCTTGATCAAGGGAAAATATTTAAAGACATTCAAAAGTTATCAGGTGAAATAATGCGAATCGTTAGATACAATATAAATAGTTTGTATATTTTCAAGCAAAAAATTCAGCCGTATGTATCCGAAGAAAATAAGTAAATCGAATTTATAATAATTAAGACGATAAATCCCATTTTTTTTATATATATATAATTCCTTTATTGTGCTAAAATTACAATCTGCCTCGCTAGGCAATAAGTAATTAAGATATACTATCATTCATACCATATTTACATTTCATCATTCACTCGCTCATTCATTCAGGACATGATTGGAGAAACTGGCCATTGCCAGGACTCCCACTGTCACTTGATTATAGCAGGTCACGAGGCCACTGCCGTTTAAGTCTCCGAGGAGGATTATAGGGATGAGTGACGCAGTTCAATGACTGTGCTACAGGATTAGGGTGGATGGAAAGGCTACTGTGGAATTTCATAAACTTGGAAGGGATGAGTTCTAGAATGTAGGGTATATTAAGGTCGTTATGAAGGGTTTTGTTGCTGACATAATACGGGGCATTTACTATTGTTCTCAGGACTTAATAGACCATAGCTCTATTCCGTATGTCCAGATTGGTTTAAGTATAACTTTGTAGATTAGTAGTTTATTTTCTATTGAGAGATGGGATGTCCTTTGAAGTATTCTGTATAGTTGTCCAAAGCGTCTGTTTAGTTCTTGTCTTTTTAGTCTCGTATGTGGGTTCCAGGTCAGTCGTTTGTCGAGATGGAAGCCTAAGTACCGTACTGTCTCGGATACAGGGAGAGGAATAGAATTAAAATAAACTAGTGGACAAGACTTGCGACAAAGGGTGAAGGTAATGTGGGAACATTTTGCTTCATTAACTTTGATTCGCCATTGGTTGCACCAATACTCGATCTCGTCAAGGTGTTTTTGAAGGTTATGGGATGCTATGTCGGGGTCTGGGTTAGATGACAAGACTGCAGTGTCATCTGGAAATGTGGCCAAGAAGGTATTGGGAGTAGAGGGGACATCAGCGGTGTATAGGTTGTAGAGGATAGGGCCGAGGGCACTGCCCTGTGGAACCCCTGCATTTATAGGATAGTAGTTTAAATATTCTAAACCACAGCGGACTTGAAAGGTAGGACTGTAGGATTAGGAAAAGGCTCTGTGGTAAATATCTTTTGAGCTTGTAGAATAAACCTGCGTGCCAAACCCTAAACAAAAATATAAATTATTTAAAAAATAACTCTTTAGTCGATCAACAGTCAACTGCAAGGTATTCAAGATTAAAAAAAATAACGAACTGATTACTTATTATATATTAGATGTCTTAAGATATATTTTTATTATTTATCAACTAAGCTGGACGTAAGTTATAAGTAAACATATTTTTGTTTCACCTAAAAATTATTATAGTAATCTTTGATGAAACAAAAGGGAAATAGCTTCATAAGCAACGAAGTATGCCCAAAAATTAATATATTTTATTATATGAACTAACACTAAACCCCCAATTATCAAGTGTTAATATTGCCAATTGGCGCCGATCTCAACATAGTTAGTGCTAGTCCGTAAAATAAATAATAGTAATCTGTGGACAAGCATTTTAGTTGTCAAAGATACACTTCACATGTGTCAATGCTAGTTTTGAAGTTTAATTTTAAAACTTAAAAAGTAGTCTCGACATCCCGTCGATCGCTGAGTCTTTCGAATGAACGACCGTTCTGATTATTACATTTACTTTTTTTTATTTTTATATTTCATCAAATAATATTAAATCATTGAGAATGACTGCTTCACAGATAAGAGCCCTTTACCAAATATGTAACTTGGTTGAGAGACGACCAATTGTTGACTTAACCCACAGCCAGCACACACAACCTAGAAGAAAATAGCTCTTAGAAAATGTGACTTGATATGTGTTTTGAATGTTACATGTGCTTCATGTGTGTCTGAATAAAAGTTCCTTGGATATCAGAAAGATAATCGAACTCCATCCAATGTCGATTTGTATTCTAAGCAGACTTTTTCTAACCCCCTTTTAACCGAGGCGAAATCCCCCATGCCATCGCCATCTTAAAGCGATGTCTTTGAAAACTTCGTTAGTGAAACCGTCGGTTGAACTGGGTCACTATTATAAGGTCTGAGCTGTGGGGAGTGTGTCTCGCAGATAGCAAAAACAACTTGATCTTCCCTCTTCGCTCTAATGTGTATTAATAATTTATAAGCCACCGTCGTGCTCATACCTAAACATCAATTCTTCCTGGCATACTAAGCTAGACTCGTCTGTTTGCTAGAATAGGATTTGCTGAGATGCCGTTTATTATTGACTTGAAAGATATATATTTCAGCGTACTATCAAAAGTATGACTAATTTTTCACTCAGCTTCCTCCTAATGCCATAATCTTCCTAACCAGCATATATAATTGCATTATATGACGCACTTTCCTCTCCTTTGGAAACATTCCATTATTCGTCAAACCTATTCACCAAACCCGATAAACCACCCAATATCACATCATCTTACCACCCAATTGGCCTTGTCCCTATCCTCTCAAAATATTTGAAAAACGTCTACTTCCAATTTTTGAATCCAAAAACCTTTTTCCTACTACTTTGCTTTCCGCCAACGACATTCCACTGCTCAACAAGGCCTTCGCGTTGTTGATCACATTTCCTCAGCCCTTGAAACCAAACAGTATTGCACTGCTACCTTTCTGGACATAGCTCAAGCTTTTGACAGGGTCTGGCAGGTTTGCTTTACAAGCTCAAAAGATATTTACCACAGACCCTACCTAATCCTACAGTCCTACCTTTCAAGTCCGCTGTGGTTTAGAATATTTAAACTACTATCCTATAAATGCAGGGGTTCCACAGGGCAGTGTCGTGGGTCTCATCCTCTATAACCTATACACCACCGATGTCCCCTCTACCCCCAATACCAATTCTTGGCCACATTTGCAGATGACACTGAAGTCTTGTCATCCCACTCAGACCCCGATATAGCATCCCATAACCTTCAAAAGCACCTTAATGAGATCGAGCACTGGTGCAACCAATGGTAGATTAAAGTATTTGAACCAAATGTTCCCACATTACCTTCACCCTCTGCCGCAAGTCTTGTCCACTAGTTTCTTTTAATTCTATTACTGTATCCGAGTTAGTACTTAGGCTTACATTTCGACGAATAGCTGACCTGGAACCCACGTATGAGGCTAAAAAGACAAGAACAAAACAGACGCTTTGGACAACTGTACAGACTACTTCAAAGGACATCCCATCTCTTAATAGAAAATAAATTACGTATTTACAAAGTTATACCTAAGCCAATCTGGATATACGCAATAGAGCTATGGGTTACATCAAAAAAGTTGAACATCAAGTGTATCCAATCCCATCAATCAAAAGTCCTGAGAACAATAGTAAATGCACCTTATTACGTCAGCAACATAACCCTTCATAACGATCTTAATATACCTTACATTCTCCAACTCATCCCTTCCAAGTTCATGGAATTCAATTGTAACCAATCCAACCACCCTAATCCCGTAGCACAGTCATTGCACTGCACCACTCATCCCTATAATCCTCCTTGGAGACTAAAAGGCAGTGGCCTCATGACCTGCTATAGATGCTTAGCAGTGGGAGTCCTGGCAATGGACAACTTCTCCAATCATGTCCTGAGCGTATGTGGCTCTTGCGCTCTTGGTCATTTGGCTCATATCCGGTGACGCGGCGGACGGCGGAACGTGGGGGACTTCCCAAGACTCCGCTTCTTCTTTCGCACGCAAGGGAAGTGACAACAATGTGGATTTGGAAAGTCTCTGGGCTGTTTGTAAATACTGTATGAATGAGCAAGTGAATGATAATTGTAAATATGGTATGAGTGAAAACATTTATCACAATTACTTATTGCTCAATGAGGCAGATTGTAATTTTATCATAATAAAGGTGTTGTTTACTGAAAAAAAAAAAATTGTAACAGAAACGCTCATTGGTGACGTTACAGAATTTACTACGCTCAATTCAGATCTTACTTTTTCTTATCATCGAGGATTTTATTACTCAAAATTAATCGCAATTTTAAAGATTTTACTATGCGATAGAGGGCGCAAAATCGGTATTCTTATAACATTTTCAACGCTCAAGTACCTTTTTCTATCACGTCATATTAAAAATGTCGTCGTGAAAAATATTCTGATCAAACGAAGTCATTAAAATCGCTTTGAGTCTACCGGTAATTTTTTTAGAAGTATGGTATTTTACATTGTTGTTCCATTAGATGCCCTGATAATGTTATCTATTCTTATGAAAAATAATAATTGCCTTTCTCAGTTAAGTTCACCTGTCACACTTAACTTACTTTTAATCACATGCATTCATTTAAATTTGATAATGGGGACTGGAGGGATAACCTGATATTAATTGGAATGGCTGACGACTCTAGCGGTAATTAACAGGGACTAGGGGACTGGGACCCTGCTTCGACGGCGTTATGCAGATCCGGCAGTAATGTAGGAACCTTGTAGCGGCAGAGTCTAGCTCACAGGTCAGTGAGCCACTCAGCTGTCGTCTTAGACAACTCCCTCAGACCGCAATCGAAGTCTGCTGCCATGTGCCTCTTCTCTCTGCAAACTCAGGCTGTGTGCTCTAGAGTTTACCGTTCAGTTCCCTCAACAAGGCAGTGAGAATTAACTAGCTAACTGAAAGGCACAAACAACGGAGGAAACATATTTATATCAAAGAGAAGATAATTTAATTTTATCAATAATATTTAAAATTATGAACAAATTCCCGAAATTGAGCCAAGCAGTACAAGATCAAGAAATATCGAACTGATACAGCCTAGTACCACAATTGAATGTAAATTCGCCAAACCCGGTAAACCACCCAATGACGCCTCAACTTACCGTCCGATTAGCCTACTCCCTATCCTCTCAAAAATTGTTGAATCCAAAAACCTTTTTCCCACACACCAGTTTGGTTTCCGCCAACGACATTCCACTGCTCAACAAGGCCTTCGCGTTGTTGATCACATCTCCTCAGCCCTGGAAAGCAAACGGTATTGCACTGCTACCTTTCTTGATATATCTCAAACATTTGACAGGTTCTGGCACGCAGCTATGCTCTACAAGCTCAAAAGATATTTACCACAGACCCTTTTCCTAATCCTACAGTCCTACCTTTCAAACTGCTTCTTCCAAGTCCGTTGTGGTTTAGAATATTCCAATTACTATCCCATAAGCAACAAAACCCTTCATACCGATCTCAATATACCTTACATTCTTGAACCCTTCCCTTCCAAGTTCATAAAAGTCCATAGTAGCCTCTCCAACCACCCTAATGCCGTAGCACAGTCATTGCACTGCGCCACTCATCCCTATAATCCTCCTCGGAGACTGAAACGGCAGTGACCTTAAGACCTGCTATAAATGCGTGACAATGGGAGCCCTGGCAATGGCCAGTTTCTCCTGTCATATCCTGAGCGTCTGTGACTCTCACGCTTTTCGTCAGCCTCCACTGCCTCGTATTCGGTGACGCGGCTGACAGACGAGAGTGGGGGACCTCCTAAGGCTCCGCTTCCTCCTTCACATGCGAGGGAGGTGACAAACATCTGGATTATGGAGGCCTCTGGTTTTTTTGTAAATATTGTATGAATAAGCGAGTGAATGATGAATTGTAAATATGGTATGAATAAGAACAGTTATCTCAATTACTTATTTCCTAAGAAGGCAGTTTGTAATTTTAGCACAATAAAGAATATTATATATATATATTAGTTGACTGTAAAATACTTAATACGAGTACAATCACTGACCACAGGTATAGTCGATGGAAAACAGTGAACAGATCCATGAATCCAGAGAAAACAGAAAATGAATCCCATAACTACACTCCTGACGTAGGACAAGACACAAGACCGAAATTTAAACTTCAACTAAATCCTAAACTTCCAGAACGATATCCTGCGCACGGCACTATGGCACACCCCTTTTTGTGAAATGAAGGCTCCCGACATGCACGAAAAGTTCAAGGTCCCCACCATCACCGAAGCCATCAGAAGAAGACACATCAAGTTCTTCGAGTTGAAACACTGCCAAAACCCCCTATTGCGTGTCTGGGAAATCAACAAGATGGTGGACGTTACGTCCCTTGCCCAACCAACAAGTCCGTAACGGGCACCCATCACTGCTATCCAACTGAATGAGCCTGCACTACATGCCTAGACAGACTCTAGGCTCACCCATCAGTGGACTCACACCACTGCACCGTGACATTTACACCTCTACCGAGGTCTCCCACACTCCTTCCCCTAACCTTCAAATAGGTCTTCCTAGTAAAAGGATCCGTTCACCCCAAATAGAACTTACTTTATTTTTCCTTTATCCTACATTGTTTACATTGTCTACATTGTTAGGAACATTCCGACCTCGGTACATACTCCATTCGAACCACATGACAATCCAGATTGTACTTGAATAAACGAATACGAGCACCTCGTATACAGGTGTAAGCTTCTGGAAGAACCAACAAAATAATTACTAACCGACGACCAATGGTCTAAACGAAACCAGGCAATTCTAGAACTGACGTCACCAATTTGCTGCACAAAACCGAACGCTTAAGACGTCATCTTTCCTTTTATTATTTTTGTTTGGTTGATATTTTGTTGCGCAATATTTTAAAAATTGTATTTCTCAATGTTGAAAATATGAATTTATATATGTTGCATCTTTGTTAGGTACATGTATATTGCAATAAGCTCCCGCTGTTGCTAAGTAAACACGATCAATCTATTAACAGAGGAATTTCATAGTAGTTTTTCCCTCCCGCATCGATGGCAACAGACTGCCGGGGAAAAATTAGGTTAAGAATTAGTATGTAAGTTAGTTTTAATTTGATCAAAAACGTGAGCCCTATCAACTTTATTAGTCAGTTCAGTCCAGACACGAATGTGTATAATTGTACTTTTATAAAATAACAAACCCTTTATATAATGTAGTAACGCTACAGGAAATACAAAAATAATTTGCAAATAGATTCCCCTGAGGATCTATAATTGTATAAAATCTATCTATCTATATATCTGTGAATTTAAAGGGGCTAGCAAGAAAAAAAAATTAGCCCTTTATTTTTTATTAAATGCAAAAAGATTTAAAAAAAAGAAACGTGTCATGCTAGATAGGTTAAACATGGTGTGAACGCCAAGAAGACCGACTGTGCAATCTTCCCCCTCCAAAAAGGGGGGGAAGGGAGTGAGGGGCAGGAGAACTCGCCGGCCTTTTCAATGCACTATCTGGTTATACAAATGGATAGGCATCTCCATTTCTCTACTCATTTTAGTAATAAAATAGAAAAAGTACGACAATGGTCTTACCGGCTTTCACACTTGCTAACTTCACCCAGCCTGTCGCTTCGTCTCAAACTGATGATCTATAAATGTGACCTCCGGCCAGCTCTGCTGTACGGTGCCCCGCTATATACTCACTTGACTGACAATCAAGCTAAAGGTCTCCAGCAATTTTAGAATGGGATCATGAGAAATCTGGTTAGTCATACCTCTCTCCAGAGGTTAAAGAACGCCGAACTGCACCCGTTGCTTGCTGTGCCGTCGATGGGCGAGTTCATCTACCGGGGACACACCAAGTTTTTCGACTCGTAACATCACCTAACAAACCCAGTGTTTAACACTATGACCCTACCATCCTTCCCGCATGGCAACAGACTTTCGGGAAAAATTAAGTAAAGATTTTGTTCTTAGATAGTTTATGATTCATAAGGTGAGCCCCATCACATTTAAACATGTTTAGATAATTAATGTATAATGTGCGTTATTTTTTTTTAACAATCGCAAATCACAGTGTAAAATTGTTAAATATTGCATAAAATGTGGCCAAACTACGGGACCTATTTTAGATTCGTTTATGTAGTCTATAGTGATTTCCATAATTTATAATAACAAGGGTATATAAAGAAAAATGATCACTTTTATGCCATATACGTTTCGTTTATTACCTACTATTTAATTACAAAAAAAGGGATTGAAGGAAAAGAATTAAGTGATTGGGCAGATAAATCTCCTTGAAATGACTAAGGTCGACTACGCTGAGGTCGAGATAACGTACTTTCACTGATTGAAGGCCCCGTAGAGGGCAGGAGCAGAAAGTTGCGTAAGAAAGGCGAAGATAAAGTGGGCGTGGCTTGCCTATCTGTAGCATCCTCCAATACTGTCCTAATATCATCCAATGCCTCCTTTATCTAGAGCCTCCTTTCGTACGCCTTCAGATTTATGAGGCAGCGCCAGAGAAGGATGGATAAAACAATGGAACCCAAACGAGTAATGGATGCTCCTTCCGCCTTCTTCATGGGCTGGCCTATATCTGCTTATATAGGTATTTGTCAAGGCAAGGCCTGCGTGAGGGGAGCTATTTATTACTTTCTTCTTCATATTTTATAATTTTATTACCTGCCAACGCAATAACTACACACTTGGAATTCATGCCAAGAATATATATAGGGTGTCCCAGAACTAACGCAAGATTTGATTTAAATAGAAAACACAGTTTTTAGTATTTTTGTTATTATTTTTTTATTGAATTATAAAGTAAATAGGATAGGGCTATTTATGGAATAACACATCGGGCAAATGGCCTACACGACTTTGCTGGCACATACGCACTCTTGTGTCGAAATTTTCCATGACCATTTGGCATAAATGTGGTTGAATTTCTTTGATGAAGCGTTAAATTTCCTCTTTTAATGCACGGGTGGATGTGGGCTTGTTGACACACACCTTCAACTTTAAATAAGCCCATAAAAAGAAATAGGGGCCCTATTCTGATCACCGAAACGAGAGAGTGCACGACCTGGAAATGTCTCATGACTATTGGAAGAGAGATCAACCTAAACCGATTGCTACGAATAACTATAGTGACAATGATTGGTATAATTTCAAAACATACTTACATCAATATAATTTTTAAAAAAATACGTAATTGACTATTTAAATCAAAATTATGAGAAAATGAAGTCTCTGATTTAAGTAGCAATGTTTACTGAGTTATTGTCCCTTCAAATGTCAGTAGCAGAACTATACGCTCACAATTTCCTTAACATAATTTTTATTGGGGAATATATTAATAATAAAAGATCAATTGGCGTTTTTAAAGTCCCCTTTATCATCTCAACGGATTCCCCACTTCATCATTCAATTACTGAAATATTAACCTGGAAATCCAACATATTCCCACTCAATTATTATTTAAGCGTTTTAATCGAATAAACTTTAACAATAATATTTTCTGATTTTAAATGAATCATGTATATTGGCCATTTATCCGTTATTGGAAACTTGGAAATACCGTGTCTAGACAAGAAAATGGTAGTAACTTATAGTTCTTAGACTTAAACGGCAGTGGCCTCGTGACCTGCTATAAATGCGTTGCAGTTGGAGTCCTGGCAATGTCCAGTTTCTACAATCATGCCCTGAGCGTTTGTGGGTCTCGCGCTCTTCGTCAACCTCCACCGGCTCGTACCCGGTGACGCGGTTGACTGAGGAGCGTGGGGGACTTCCCAAGACTCCGCTTCTTCTTTAGCATGCGAAGGAGGTGACCATGTGGATTTGGGAGGCCTCTGGGCTGTTTGTAAATACTGTATGAATGAGTGAGTGAATGAAAATTGTAAATATGGTATGAATGAAAACATTTATCACAATTCCTTATTGCCCACTGAGGAAGATTGTGATTTTAGCACAAAAAAAAACAAAAGACTTCTTAGATGTCGAAGGCTTGAGATATATATATATATATAGAGATCTTTCATGGGGGTCGAAAATTAAAGTACATTGAATGCAACGATCGAGATCAGTGTTGGTTTGAAAACCATTCCTCTGCCGATTTCAGTGAGAGAGAGTAGCGAATAAACAAGCTGCGAAAACACAGTTACACATGAACTGGCCTCTTCGTTCTGTTCTACAACTGTGCGTACATGCCGAGGGCGTGACTGAGGACAGGTATACTATCCGTTTTAGCAACTCGGCTTTGGCAGTCAGGTAAAACCTAGTTATTATG
Source organism: Acanthosoma haemorrhoidale (assembly GCA_930367205.1). Lineage (NCBI taxonomy): Eukaryota > Metazoa > Arthropoda > Insecta > Hemiptera > Acanthosomatidae > Acanthosoma > Acanthosoma haemorrhoidale. The sequence goes on from OV884012.1 coordinate 17,317,366, forward strand.
TTTAGGTACCTACCTAGATACCGTAAACATTTAGTTATGACTAACGGTTAGTCATGGCTATACTATTTCATTGTTTTAATCACTAATTAAGTTTTGTTCCCATCATAGTGAGGATATACCAGTACCAATAACACAACCACATTACTGTTGCACTGGTCCTACTGTGAAATGTTGGGCACTAGATAAACTTCTGTTCTAGGCTGATCAATCTTCATTATGACCGAGATAAGTTAATAGTCTAGGTTTTGCATAGATGGTCCTTCTCTGAACCTTTTGTTTGAGCCGACGCACCTAAAAGCATTCACTTTCTACTTGTGCATCGTAACTGAGTTAATATAATAACTTTTTTTTTTTTTTCCTTCCTGAGGTCTGAGCCTCAAACGAGGTTTTTTTCACAAGCACGTGAAGCATTCATATGGGGGTACGTCGCCTGTGGTGCGCGTACAATCCCGTTGCACCGATCAGCGCTCCTTATGTTATTCTGTTATACTTCATTTATTTAAAGCAAATTAGTCCTGAGCGTCTGTGGCTCTTTTTCAGCTTCCACTGGCTCGTATCCGGTATAGCGGCTGACGGAGGAGCGTGGGGGACTTCCCAAGACTCTGCTTCCTCTTTCGTATGCGAGGAATGTGACAAACATGTGGACTTGGGAGGTCTCTGGGCCGTTTGTAAATATTGTATGAGTAAGCGAGTGAATGATGAATTGTAAATATGGTATGAATGAGAACATTTATCTTAATTACTTATTGTACAGATTGTAATTTTAACACAATAAAGAAGTTGTACATGAAAAAAAACAAATCACAGAACTAGAAAAACTATTTACAATTTCTTTCCTTACAACCTTTTTTTTTTTTTTTTTTATGATAATAACCCCATAATGTTTATTATATAGTTAACACACATGACTTGGGAAGTGATGATTTGAGTTTCATACTTCTATTCAAATATCCTACCACTCATTGTCAGGAAACGCAGTTTGCTTTAGATGAGACCTATCTAAAAAGAAGTCTAGAAATGATTCCTAGAAAGAATAGCTAACGAGGTGTAAGCCCTTGACCGTATTTTTGGTGTGACCAAAACAGGTCTCAGGTCACGAATTTACAAATATACAAAGTTATAAATAGGCACAAAAATCAAACGTTTTTTTTATAATAATTTGTTAACCACATTATTGAAATAAATAAAAAATTAGCTAGTAAGGAAAGAAATTGTAAATAGTAGATGAGATGATTATTTATTTTTTCTAGTTCTGGGATTTGTTATTGATTTGAGTTGATTTGACAATACGTAATTGAGTAATAATTATTAACGAAATAGTATGGTACTGAATAGACTGAGCTGGTCCTCTTAAGGTCGTTTGATTTAAATTAAATATGACAAAAGATGACTTTTTATGACCTCTTATGGCTGAAATGCAAATTTGACCTGAGCTGATAGGGCTCCAAGGGTCGGCTCAGAAAAATCTGTTGATTTTTAAAGGACCCGGAAATATTAAAACGGAACATCCATAAACTCACGGCTAGATTGGGCATTTCTTATTCATTTAGTTTACAATACGCTTTTTTTTGTCCTTGTGTGTTATTAAATCGATTCTGTGATAGTGAGTTGGTGAGCATTAAAGAAGTTGGTTCTTGTCTAAAAGATAACTGTGCGTATATGTTTATTTTCCGTTATTGTTAAAATATTGTTATGCCAATAATTAATTAAGCGAAGTTGAGCCCTTCCGGCGATGGGATATTGTTTTTCAGGACGTCCATTGTGATCCCCACATAAAAGCTTGAACAATAGCTTGTGGTTTATTTGTCAATATCTCCCAAATATAATATATTTACAGAGATACAAATATATCCTGCTTTACATTCGAATATTTGCAATCAGGTATGTTATTTATTGCATAAATAATATAGTTATCAATCAGTTTTATAATGCTAATATTATATATAATGCTTGAGAGAGAGGCTTGATCAGAACTGTATACCTGCCTCGTGACTTTATGGAAGTCACTGATGATTCCTGTTATTTTTAATTTAGCAACCCCATCCCGTCAAGACCTCCCTACTTCCCAGAATCTTATCCTTTTCTTATACATATATGTCTCAGCTTTAGCGCCAGATCCACTCGTCTCTAGACCTTCCACCCTGTATGTAGTAACGTAACTCTTAATATTTGTATATACCAGTGTTTTGCTTGTACTTCATAATAAAGCTTTTCTTTCTTTTCTTTTAAAAGACTCTCCTCTTCAAAGATTATTTAACTGATTTGTGTTTTTTTTTAGATACTATGGCGTGGTCAGGGGCATAGAAATGTGTGATTACTAATTCCTTCATAGCATATGATCCCCGATACTGAACACCCGATTGTGTATTTAGTACAAAAATTAGACCAAGAAATGATTTTAAAGTAGCTTTGTAGTCTACAGCTCAAGAGCAACTATAATATGCTTGAAGCTCTCTACAGCCTAGTGTCAAAACTCGAAGGAAAATCTGTGTTGAGTGTGCCTGAAAGTAGAGTCAAACGTTGAGCTGATGGAATACTACCAAAATCTTGGTATCGTAATTATAAAGACACAGGTACCCTAGTCTCACTAAGTCTAAATCGGCTGATAGAAGGGGCATCGGTGAAAATACACAACAAGAGCAGTAGTGTTATGGGATGTGACTTATAAGAGCTGATGAGCTCATTGGCTGCTACTTGGTTACTTGCTACAATTAGTTGATGGAATGCCTTCTGAAAAAACCAAAGAGCAAAATAAACGTTGATACTAGCCCACTACTGATATATCCATAACAGGATTTAAGCAGCTTCAAAATATCATTATCGATAAGCTACAAGAGTCATTATAAATTTTCTACAACTAATTAGGAAGAAGGCCTTGGTCTTGGTAAAGTTATTAAGAGGCCCCTAAGCTGGGTTTAAGACTATAAGTGGAGTTAGCCAAAGGGAAATGAATCCTCTTATGACCAGAGAAGGAGTTGTGGTTGTAGCTTAAGCTTACTTACTTGATGGAGGAGTTTTCATCGGGAGCTAGAGAGCTTGAGGCGAAATCAGACATAAATTAATTAGACCTTCAAACCTGAGTAATTTGATAGATGGAGGGGTTAGGCCTGAGTATCGCCGCCTAAGGCTCATCAGATGTCCGGCCAAGGTCCTGGGCCTCGGACGAACTTTCCCATTTAAGACTTATTTCATTGTTTTAATTTGAATCCGATTCCTTATTCACTCCTCCTTTGAAAGTTGTAAGCCCTTTAGAAGTTTTTTCCCCGATTCCTTCTCAGCCTTTACTTGAGTTTTAGTTTTACTCCAGCAAAGCTGTAAGGAAAATCTTTTAAATAATAGAAATCAATAAAGGCGATATTCTAACTTCACAGAATTAAAATATGGTTAATTCCTACAAAAACTTACGATAAAAAAAACTTTAATTTGTAAAGAAGATCGAGCATTGGTGCAACCAATGGCGGATTAAAGTTAATAAAGCAAAATGTTCCCACATCACCTTCACCCTCTGTCGCAAGTCCTGTCCACTAGTTTCTTTTAATTCCATTCCTCTTCCTGTATCCGAGTCAATAGGCTAAAAAGACAAGAACTAAACAGACGCTTTGGACAACTGCACAGGCTATTTCAAAGGACATCCCATCTCTCAATAGAAAACAAATTACTAATTTACAAAGTTATATTGAAGCCAATCTGGACATACGCATAGGGGATAGCAAAAAAGTCGAACAAGCGATACTTTCAATCAAAAGTCCTGAGAACAATAGTAAATGCCCCCTTATTACGTCAGTAACAAAACTCTCCATAACAATCTTAATAAAACCTAAAATTCTTGAACTCATCCCTTCATAAAATTTCAACCACCCTAATCCCCTAGCACAGTCATTACACTGCACCACTTATCCTTATAACCCTCCTCGGAGACTAAAACGGTAGTGGCCTCGTGGCCTGCTATATAAATGCACAACAGTGGGGTCCTGGCAATGGCCAGTTTCTCCAATCATGTCCTGAGCGTATGTGGCTCTCGCGCCCTTGGTCAGCCTCAGCTGCTTCGTCTCCGGTGACGTGGATTTGGGAGGTCTCTGGACTGTTTGTAAATACTGTATGAATGAGCGAGAGAATGAAAAATTGTAAATATAGTATGGATGAGATCATTTATCACAATTACTTATTGCCCAATAAGGCAGATTGTAATTTTAGCAAAAAAAAAAATCTGGAAAGTAAAATTGTCATTTTCTCATAAGGTACAGAATATAATTGCGCTAGTTATAGCCCATTATCAGAGACACGGAGAAAGAAGCAGTGATGGAAAGAATTTTTTGTTGGGACCTCAAGCTGCCGGATCGGATGGTTGACTTAAATTTAAACTATTATGTACATAAGGAGATGGTTTAGTTGTGGGATGTTTTTTCATAAAGGAAATATGAGCGAAGGGGATAGCCATTACATTATCGTTAAACTGGTGTGGCATAAATTCCAATCAGCCGTTTATCATCCCGAGAGTCTCAGATCTCTCGTTCAGATTTGAGAAAATTAAGGCAGAATCAGAGTTGTGGATATAGTTCCAGCTTATTTCTTCCAACCCGTGAACTAATTTGAAACAGGTCCTTCGGAATTTTGCAGTTGCAGACCCTCCAAAGTATTAGGTGTTGGGATAGGAAGAATTTTATTTGTGAGCAATCAACTATATTCTGAATAGAGAAGAGGAGTTGGCAAAGCCACTAACACACTGCTGGTTAAGGCTACTAAAAAGGAATGGAATTGTCCTTTTGTAACGAGGTAGATAGCTAAGTACTGCAAACCTAGAAGGAAAGTCTTTCTGGTGAAAGGGTTATAGGAAAAGCACCCGGTTCGAAAATTTGAGAAGATTTAGACACTGAAAAAATGCTGCAAATCCGAAAATAAGTTTCATTATCAAAGTGAGCATTGCGTTGTCAACTTATAAGTACCAGGAGTAAGGTACTTTTATGAAACTCACCGCTGCACGCTTATAAATTTATTATAAATTAATTATTATAATTTATTATAAATATATTTATTAATTAACTGGCTAGTTAATTGAAACCATGAATTATACACGCGATAGGTGTTTTTGAATATTATTTGAATAGCCGTCCCCTGACAAAGCACTACGGTTTACTTTACCCTAAATAGATAAGTGTAGTACAATAAACCGGTCATCTGTTGGCTCTGTCACTCGCGGCCGACCTGATCAGGGTCTGCCATTGTACAAACCTGTCTCACGTTAGACCCGTCACCTGACTCCCCGAGCTGTAGATTAAGGTAAACTCAACGCACAGGCTGCAGATCTGTCACTTGGACAGTCTTCCACTAAAGTAGCAGCATGAGCTACGTGCCCAACCGGAAAAAACATTTTTAAATAAAAGTTATATATATAATTTCTTTATTGTGCTAAAATTACAATCTTCCTTATTAGGCAATAAGTAATTGTGATAATTGTTCTCATTCATACCATATATAACAATTTATCATTCATTCGCTCATTCATACAATATTTACAAACAGCCCAGAGACATCCCAAATCCACATGGTTGACATCTCCTCACATGCGAAAGAGGAACCGGGCTCTTAGGAAGTCCCCACGCTCCTCGGTCAGCCGCGTCACCGGATACGAGCCAGTGAATGCTGACGAAGAGCGCGAGAGCCAGATACGCTGAGGACATGATTGGAGAAACTGGCCATTGCCAGGACTTCCACTGTTACGCATTTATAGCAGGTCACGAGTGATAGTTATTGATAAAAAAACAACTTTATTATGATAAAATTACAATCTGCCTCATTGGGCAATAAGTAATTGTGATAAATGTTTTCATTTATACCATATTTACAATTTTCATTCACTCACTTATTAATACATCATTTACAAACAGCCCAGAGACCTCCCAAGTCCGCATGTTTGTCACCTCCCTCGCATACGAAAGAGAAAGCGGAGTCTTGGGAAGTCCCCCACGCTCCTCCGTCAGCCGCGTCACCGGATACGAGCCAGTGGATACTGACGAAGAGCGCGAGAGCCACATACGCTCAGGACATGATTGGAGAAACTGGCCATTGCCAGTTTCCAAGGATTATAGGGATGAGTGGTGCAGTGCAATGACTGTGCTACGTGATTAGGGTGGATGGATAGGTTACTATGGAATTTCATGAACTTGGAAGGGATGAGTTCGATAATGTAAGGTATATTAAGATCGTTATGAAGGGTTTTGTTGCTGACGTAAAAAGGGACATTTACTGTTGTTCTCAGGACTTTCAATTGAAAGGATTGGATACCGTTGATGTTCGACTTTTTTGCTGCCCCCCCCCCTAATGGCTATATTCCTTATGTCCAGATTGGGATAAGTATAACTTTGTAAATTAGTAATTTATTTTCTGTTGAGAGTTGGGGTGACCTTTAAAGTAGTAGGTACAGTTGTCCAAAGCGTCTGTTTAGTTCTTGTCTTTTTAGCCTCGTATGTGGAAATAAAAATTAGAAAAAAAGACTTAAAAAACCAGTTTGCTAATTTTTTAGACATCAGTTACACCATACATCAAAGTAGACCGTTATGATTTTTGATAAATGTTTATAATCAATTTTTTGAATATTTATTGGGTTTTCCCTTCATACTTATAGCCTTTTAACACTTAAAACGTTTGATATTAATTAAAATAGAATGGAAAACCGAACAAATTCTATTATGAAGTAAATAATTGATTGTTTTAGTGCACCACTTTATTTGTAGGGCATTGTAGAATTATTTCAAATAAACTATTAATGTACATCTTAATTTATCATATGTTATTTATTTGTTACAGGATTTGAAAATGATTGTGTGGCACAATTACAAACGTTACTTCTCTTATGATATATTGTAACATGAAAGGTGTTTTAATCAATTACACTTATGAAACAATGTATGAGAGATCCATTTATTTATCTACATATTTTTTTTACTGTTGACACATATTTTAAATAATTGATACTCTTATTTCTTTTTTAAATAATTTATTCCCCAAGTACATGTTGATTTCGTTTTGTCTTTTTGTTAAACTTTTATTTTGTTGACATTTTTAACGTTATAAAATATGTAATTTGCCCATGAAAATAACCCTCATAATATGAATATGCCTGTATCTCAGGGCCGCAGCAAGAAGAAGACATATCTAATTGAATATAATTGTATCAGTCGAAATAATTGGTAAATAAAAATATGGAAGTGGCTTCGTTATGAAAACTTACATCGCCCATTACGTATATAGTAATTGAAAGCATCATTAATCTAAATTTGACGGTCCAATATTAATAAGCCTGTAACTAATTAATCATTATTCTAGAGGTAAATAGTTTGTGGATCAAGTGCCAGCCAGCGACCTGTGCCTGTAACGGCCCTAGACTGGATAAGGTCATTAATGTAGATCATTTTTAAAACGTTAATGAACTACTCAGCGAAACACTCGATGAAGTGACTGTCATTTAGAGCAAAATTTGAATCATTGCATTGCCCGTTATATCCTACCAGCTGTCTCGCCATTTTACCACAATATACCAACGATATACTTCATTTTGTACACTCGTAGTAAGAAAACTTTGTCATAATGAATGTTACGTAAAATTCAATTTTTGGAAATACGATAAACAAAATTAGAGACAGAAAAATATTACAAACAATACAAAAACTCAAATTTAATATATTTTTAACTTCATTGTTGTTATATGATTGGTTTAAATTGTACTTGTTAGTCGTCTTGTATGTACCCTTAATAACCAAGAAGAAAAAATCAAAACTTTAAATCATAACTTTGAACTTAAACTTGAAAAATCTTCAGAGTTAGTTCAACGGGCCCAATTCAGTCAAATTAAATTTTTTCACATTGACAGCACTAGTTGAGGAGTCGTTTTTTCAATACAAAATAAAACAATAACACAGTGAGACATTGTAAAATAACTTCACTTACCTCAGTGTCTGATACACCTTACCTGCATGCATTGTTTTATTTTGTATAGAAAAAGTTAATCCTCAACTAGTGCAGACAATGTGAATGAATTAAGCCCGTTAAACTAACTTTGAAGATTTCTCGAGTTATAATTTAAAGTTTTGACTTTTTCTCCTTGGTTAAGGGCACATAAAAGACGACTTAACACATACAATTTAAACTAATCATATTAAAATAAAATTAAGTTATAAATATATTAAATTTGAGTTTTCATATTATATCTAATATTTTTCTGTCCCTAATTTTGTTTATTGTATTTTCAAAAATTGAATTTTACGTAACATTAATTATGACAAGTACATGTGGGAGTCATTGTTTAGAAAGGATATTTTAGGTAGAAATAAGATGAGAATTAAATGAGGATTAGAAATTTGTGATGTCTCATTACCACAACCTGATGTCACAATAACCATTTAACCTTGGACTAAGAGTACACCACGTGTTGCTTTGATGATAGTTTGAACAGCTTTGAGTCAAAGGCGTAAGGGGTGGGCTAGCATAGTGCAAAAAACGATGCGGTCACGAAGACCGACTACCCTTTGGTAACCTAGGCCCAGTTGCCTCCAGGTAATGTAAAATAATATATATATGTATGTGGCTGTATCCTAAACACCTACATACAACATATGTCAGAATGTTGATTTTGTGGAATATGCCTTAAATATGTTAGATCGATTGAATCATCTTTACAAACATTACCATAGAACGTGCACGCATCTACAACGACCCTATGTATGAACTGAGCAATTATTTAATCAGGGCTCGATGTCAATTTAATAAACAAGCAGTCGCCGTAAACACCAATTCATCATTACAATGCCTAATTGGAAGATTAATAGATATTGACAAAGAAAGAGAAGAAAGGTGATTCGCACAATAGGGGGGGGTGTGAGGGGGTGGGGTTGGAGATCTTATAAAGGAGCCTGTCGCTGAGTATTGAGCAATAATATAGAATGAGAAACTGGAGTCTGGTGAAGCGTAAGTATTGAATCGAAAGCTTTTATTGTTTTTATATTTATAACTTTAGCAATAGATGCCCAACTACTTTTCCAATTTAGATTCATATCAGCACCCCCCTTTGTTTCAGTATGTTCACCAATTTAATCAACTGATAAGTTTATATCGCATCACAGTGACACCTTTCAAATTCCGAAAATTTCTTTCTCGATAACACAAAATCGTTAATGCGTTGCTCTTCACGCCGTGTCGATTCTGAAGTGATTGAAACTGTACGACTGCATTGATACCGGAATCAAATGAAATACATAAGATACCCTGGAATGTCCCGAATAATTATTTAGGTCGAGTCATAAGTAACTTCCGTATTTTTATCAGACATTTATTTTGCTCTCATTAAATAACAAAATTATATTAATTTTGACGAGTGCAGGACGCTTTTCATGGAGTTTCTCTTGAACTTTTTGCGACTGCTGAACGTATCTATCCGCAGTAATCGTTAAATTTGACTTCAACAACTCATGGTGAACTATTCCTTGACAATCCCACCATACACACAATAAAATCTTTTTGCCATGGATGTTTGCTTTCGGATCTGGTAGGGGTGGTTGATCCTTATCAAGCCACTGTCTTTTGCGGACTATATTGTCATAGGTAACCCATTTTTCATCGCCTTTTACAATCCTGTTTAAAAAAGGCTCAATTTTTACCCGTGAGAGCAGACTTGTGGCGATTGACATGCGATCTTCTTTATTCCGTTCACTGAGATTGTGAGGTACCCACACTCCTAACTTGCTGACTTTCCCTAATTTCTCCAGGCGGCGGTTAACAGTTGATTGTGATGTATTCAACCTTTCTGCTATACCTCTTGTTGATTGACGTGGATTTCGCTCTAATATTGCCTTTAAAAGGTTGTCGTCAAAGTCGTAAGGACGTCCCACCCTCGGTTCGTCTTTTAAGGTCGTATCTCCAAAAGGGAATTTTATAAACCAATTTCTAACTGCCCGAAAAGTTATTAGTCCTTCACTATACACTGCATATATATATTTTCAGCAGTCACTCTAGTACTATTGTCTTGTTTAAATTCCCAAAGCATTACAAGACGAATATGTCCTTTTGACTCTCCATTTCATAGGTTAAAAAAAACAGTTCAACGTAACATCTATCAAAAAAACAGTTGACAAAGATTTTTTTTTTTTTTTCTAAGCTCTCTAGTTAGAATTTTCGGATGAGGGATAAATAGAAAATATTTAGGGTGATCGGATCCTTGTACTAGGAGTACCTGCTTGAAGGTGGTGTGAGAGGAGTAAGGAGTGTGGGAAGCCTCGGTGGAGGTTGATTGTTATGGTACAGTGGTGAGAGTCCACTGGTGGCTGGGCCTAGAGTCTTCTGTAGGCATGTAGTGCAGTCGTAGTTAGTCTGATATCAGTGAGGGTGCTCCTTAGAGGCTTGTTGTTGGTGGGCCAAGCGCCGTGATGTCAACCATTTCTTCTGCTTTACTCGATCTTGTGAGTTGCCATCGTGCCGGTAGCGGTGGTGGTGTCATGTCTCGGAAGAGAGGGTTTAGACTGTGCTTCATCGAGTCGAAGAATTTGATGTGACGTTGTCTGATGGCTTCGGTGATGGTGGGGAGCTCGAACTTTTCGTGCATGTCGGAAGCCTTCATTTCACAAAAAGGGGTATGCCACAGTGCTGTTCGCAGGATGTTGTTCTGGAAGCTCTGGAGGCGAGTTATGGTGCTGGCATGTAGGAATCTAAAGAGTGGTGTTCCAAACAGTAGAGCTGGCCTCAGGACGCTCTTGTATATGAGGAGTTTCAGTCGAAGGGATATGGCCTGGCTGGTGATGAGATGCTGGAGAGAGTAGTAAGTTCTGCGGACACGTTTTAATTTATTTTGCAAGTGTGTGCCGAACGTCATGTGCCTGCCTAGGTTGATGCCCAGGTAGCAGATGCTGTTGGATAATTTACATTGAGTCCCGTCTATGGTAAAGCTGGATGGACGCTTCTTTTTCCCATGCTGGAAAGAGAAGATGATCCCCTGAGTCTTGGCTGGGTTCACTTGAATGTGGACAGCTCGCAGCCTGTCGGCGATTAATTGGCTAGCGCCCTCTGCAGCCTTTAGAGCTTTCGCTGGGTTGAGGCTGGTGCTGTTGACCCCTATGTCGTCCGCATATGCCGCTACCTCACAATTGGAGTATGAAGCTCCTACTATATGCGCGGTGTATATGTTGAAGAGTAGGGGTCCCACCACCGACCCTTGGGGAACTCCGACCACGAAATCTCTGGTGGTTAAGACGGCTCCTATTCGCACAGAAAATGTTCTGCCTGCTAGGTAGGAGGACATAATGTTCTGGAGTTGCGCAGGAAAGTCGTGCTCGTTCTGGAGTTGCGCAGGAAAGTCGTGCTCGTTCAGGCGTCGCAGGAGAGTACGATGATCTACGGAGTCAAATGCCTTCGTGCAGTCAAGGGAGATCATCGCAGTGACTCTGTTGTGGCGCATGTTCGGTGCAACGTGCCACTGCAGTTTCACAAGGTTGCAGTCCGAGCTAAGTCCTTTGGTGAAGCCGGTCTGTTGAGGTGGAATGATGTCTTGAGCGTCACAGTGCCTGGTGAGATGATCGTAGAGAATCCTCTCGTAGATTTTTGACAACTGGTTCAGCAGAATGATGGGCCTGTGGTGAGCTGGCCAAAGACTAACTGAAGCCTCGTCTATATAGTGAAAACAAAAACTTGTTGTCATGGTAACTCATATCGGGTATATACGAACAATAGATTCTACTTAGCTGCATCGGAAGTTACTTATGGCTCGACCTGATACAATAATCTATACTGACTTGATTATAATTTTTCAGTACTTCAATAACACTACATTAAGATATTGCATAGTAATGATACGCCATAAAGTGGTTATAATTATTAGGAAACCATAACTTCATAAAACATATAACATAAAATGTCAAGGGTCCCCTATCACTTCGCAAACGTGGCACCGTAAATATAATTGGTATTTATTTTAAATAGGACAACCATTGATCAATTGTGTACGTGTAAACGTGTTTTCCCAGGTCATGTTCGAGGGCAGTTTCTTGCCTCCGGCAGGTTCCTAAGTTCTTTGTTTACATCCATTGGACACACATGCCCAGACCACTTCGCTTTTTCCAGACTTCCCTTAGGAAGTCTGATTCTGCAAATATTCCCTTGCTGTTTCATTCCTTACCCTACCCCACTTACGTCGTTCCAGTAACTCCCATGACAACAAGCTATCAATCTACTCTTTTGATCCACACAGGAAAGTTAGGAGCTACACGGCCGTGCGTAATCAACGTCGTCCATATAAATAAAAGATTGTACATAAGCATAAATGATTTAATTGTCTTGCGTACAACTTCTTATCGCTTTCCCGAACTTTTTCAAAGACAATTCCAGAAGGAAATATTTGAAAACGCTATTGTTCTTCTTCTAAATTATTTCCAATAAGCTTAAACACGACACCACAAAGCAATTTGCCTATAATTATTAAGTTTTTGGGGTTCTGTTCAGACGTCATTGAAATTCCTTATTTCTTTGCAGATTTGAGAACCTTTTTAATTCTTCAGAACTGCTTGCAATTCTCACGGTGGACCTCATACATAATCTTTCCAAACTACATTTATAATTTTCTCTTTTTGTCCACCAGTGCGTTTGATTTATTGTAGCCATAGACTT